>OOFE01051806.1:2773-20017 GCA_900323365.1 Monocentris japonica | reverse complement strand
TTTCCCTTTACGCAAGAAATATTTAAGTCACAATTAAAATTAAAATGCAATTTTCTAACAATTTGAAAATGAAAACGGAATTTGATATTTCATTTTCAAAGACTTAACCTGCTCTACTGTGGACAGTATTCAAATGCAATAAGCGAAACAGCGCCCCCAGTCTGTTGCTTTTACAATTACATGTCACCACGCTCCTTGGGTGACACAATGAAAATGAAGATGCAATCTATCAGTCCTCTCATCAAGGCGGGTCTTCAGTTAGGACGCTGTCGAAGTCTGTCATAGGAGTGCCATAAAAAAGAATAAATCTGTAAAAGAATAAGAAAATAAATGTGGAAATATAAAGAGAAATAACAAAATATAAAAGAATAATTATAAGCATTTTCATTTATTTTCACATTTATTTGTTCATTTATTTGTATCCCTTTATTTTTCCTTATTCTTTTCCCTATTGCTTTTGCTTTTCCCTAACTAATAAAAATCGATCATACAACATCACATCCATAGCGTTCTGTGGAAATATACAGGGTCACATGCATGAAATTTACACTTTCAACATTTCACAAGCCACGCTATTTAATCTGTATTGTTCTTACATGTGTGCTGGTTGCTAAATCGAAGTTGTTATCGATTATTTCCGGCTAAATTGTGTACTGATTCAGCGTTTGGTGCTGCCGATATGAAGGAGCTCATTAAACATTAAACTCGCTCATCAAGTGTAACCCTTGTTATTGTGTAGTTTATATAATTCTTCCGTTAGCTTGGATCCAAGTGCAGTATACAATTAAGTGTAGTATACAATAAAGCACGGGGTTTAATCTCGAACCAGAGAGCAGTACACCAGAGTTAAGGAGCAAAAACCTTTTCCGGGAATACTTCAAAATAAAAGCCAACAAACAACCAAATATACTTCTTCAAAAAATAGTCTTAGAATAGAAATGCTCCAGAACTAAGGCTACAAATTAATAGAGTTACATAGCCCGCTATGAAAATTTGATTTTAAAATTTAAGAACTACGATTTCTGTGCTGTGAAAATCTTTTGACAGTAGTTCCTACTACAAGAGAAGTTGAAAGGTGGATGCATTATTTGGCAGGGCCCAAAGCCAGTTGATTGACAGCTTGGCCCTCAAGGAATAGCAAAATCAATAGGGATAAGCAAAAGCTATAGGGAAAAGAATAAGGAAAAATAAAAGGATAAAAATAAATGAACAAAGAGAAAATAAATGAAAATGCTTATAATTATTAAATTTTATTATTCCTCTTTATTTTTCCACATTTATTTTCTTATTCTTTTACAGACTTATTCTTTTTATTGCACGCCTATGACTCAAACAACACATACATATGTGCAAAATTATAATGCTATTGTGGAATTACATTTTCATTTTAATAAAGTCCCCTATGGGCTTCCATGCATGTAGTCATGGTGAAATGAAAAATCAGCATCTAAAAGTTGACTTGCATTTCAGAACCATGGTTAGTGCTCTGAAAAGAAGGGCAGCTTGAATCAACTTGTTCCTTTTCCCTTTTTATTCAATTCCAAAGAGATCAAAGTCATTTTACACTGTTGATTAATGACATGTTTCTCTGAGGTAGGCCTACTAAATGACTACATTGCAAGCCAACAGGATTATCATTTGATAGTCCTGCTCTTTTTTCTGCAATGTTTCATTTTCAGTTTGTTGTGCCTTATCTGAATTGGAGAATCCATGAGTATTTTTAGTGTTTATTATTTAGCACTTTGACACTATCAAATGAAAACTTTAAACTCTGATTAGCTTTTGTATGATTCAATCTGTTTTCTATTGCGATTTACTATTTGATTTATAGCCAAATGGACCCAGTGAGCAGTAGGTAGAAATTGCTTTATATATATATATATATATATATATATATATAATGCTCTATAATACTGCCTCGCTCTAGGGTTCACTTCTGTAGGCTCTGAACGTCTGAATGATAAGTGAGGAGAGTTTTATTTTGAACTCAGAACTCGGGAACAAACAAAGTGCAATAGAACAGTCATTTGGGTCATAATTCCCACCTTGTTTCCACCTTAGTAGTTTGTCTTACTCAAAAAATAATAATTACAACTCAAAAACATTGCAACATGTGTTGGTCAGTACGAGTTTTATTTTGAAAGTGTCAACGGATGAACGGAATATCTATGCTGGCTGGACACTTCATGCCGGAAGATGTCGTAGGATAAAGCCACATACTGTTTTGGTAAGACGTAAACAACTCGGGCTATTTTCCATCTCTTATTGAATGTGTGAATACTAGTAGGTTCGGTATGTGTCACATATAATAATAAGGCTTCTAAGTAGCGGGTTGTTTACATCTTAAGCCACCTAGATGTTTAATGAAAGTATACGCTGTAATTGAATGCCGGTGTAAATGCCTCTGTGGCAAGTATCGGCGAACGTACACGCCATATGGAACATGACTTCAGAGCGTTTCCTAATCGTTAGGCTCCACTCTTCAAATCGGCACATGTACAATCCATCAAGCAGCTTTTATATATGGTCCGGCCGTTATTCCCACACTCATCTTCCACCAAAATGCACCGTGGTGGACAGAACAGAGCAGTTTTAACCGATTATAAAAAAACGACATTTTATTGAAATAAATTGCTGCTTGGTGGATGATCTATATGTCGATTTTACCAAAAGACCATAACGATTCTAAAAGTTTTGTTATCCCAGGTGCATTTGCTGATAAGCACGGCAGAAATCGCGAGATGTTTGAATGGAGTTTGGATTGTCATTCTCTCCATATGAGATTAAGAATCTCAAGGTGTGTAATAAACCCCTCAGAAGATTTTTCCTGCCTTGGCCCCTAAGGTAACAGTCTTCTGTTCACCTACCGTCGTGGTAAGCCAAGCAAACACCAACAGAAACAATTATCAATTATATTTTCTGAAAAGTATCAATTTCTGCTTTTTTCCCCTTAGAAATACACTATTTTCATATAATTTACACCAGTGTGATACTACAGTACTTACAATGATTTATACTATACATTTTTTTCTTTATGTATGATTTATGTAAGTTTATACATTTATAACATTATCAAATCATTGTCATATGCTGTTTTTTGGCAATTAAAGTCTATGATCAACTTACCACAATGAGAAGATTGCAGTTTGGCTGCTGTGTGACTAATATTTAAGGTGCTACATTGCATACATTGCAACACGTGCCAGCCTGTACTATCCACTTAACACATACACAGTGTGCTAAAGCATTGGCATGCATTGTGGTGATCTAAGACAAAATACAACAAATGGAGGAAAGAGTGCATTTGGGTGTATTCCATTATCGAAGTACATTTTTAACCTTATCGTATTAAACCCAGTATGGCTAGCAGTCAGTGATCTGGTGGTAAATAAAAGCTGGACTGTGGTGTCCAGTTGGTGTCAAATTGGCACGAATACACTCCACCAAGCAGCTCTTATTTGAACAAAATCTTAACTTTTAGAAATGGTTCACACTGCTTGCTACCGCCCTCCATGGTGCATTTTGGTTGGAAGGTTGAAAATCAGTACTACTTGGTGTTTTATATCTTTGTCAAATTGAAGAGAGAAAATTCTACACGTAGGACCTTTAAACCAGCTTCTACATTTTCCTCCTTCCTCCTCTCCTCAGTCCCTTCTCAGCTGATTGGCATGTTGCCTGTTCTGGTTGTCCATGGAGGGGCGGGGTTTGTCCCCCATGACCGGGCTGAGCTGTCACGTTCAGGGGTGCGCTCTGCAACCAGGGTGGGGTACGCCATCCTCCAGAGAGGGGGCAGTGCTATGGACGCCGTGGTAGAGGCTGTCACTCAGCTGGAGAATAACCCCATCTACAACGCAGGTACTGCATAACCCCCCACGCTAGGGCTTACACAATTAATCTTACATATGTCAAATTTTCTGCACATATGGTTCCTCCTATATATCTTTAGGACTTACATTATCAATTCATAGAACTAGGCATACATAACACACAAGAAACTAAAGATTATAAAACAAAAACAAAAAATAAGGTTACATTTAGAAATCCTGTACATATATAAAGAGTTTAATTCCAAACACCCACCATTTGAAAATCATCATATGTTTTTGGTTATATGATTTTTGACAATAAAGCTTGGCCATATTTACCTCATTCCTCCGATGTAAAATCACATTTCAGGCTGTGGGTCCGTACTTAATGCTAAAGGAGAGGTCCAGATGGATGCCATAGTGATGGATGGGAAAACCCTGGCTAGCGGCGCCGTGTCTGCCGTACGCAAAATAGCCAACCCTGTTCAGCTAGCAAGACTGGTTATGGATAAGGTACATAACTTACATGATGGATGGATAAGGTATATACAGTTGCATAATGGATTGATAAGGTACATACATAGATACTGTCCGGGCTGTACATATGTTACATAATGGATAGGTACATACAGTTACCAAATGGATGGATACATACAGTTACATTATGTGCCACTACATACTACCTATAAGTATAAAGACATATACATTCAAACACAATCAAACTCATTCAAGCATTGACACCGATCAGCCATAACATTGAAACCACTGACAGGTGAAGTGAATAACATTGATTATCTCGTTACAATGGCACCTGTCAAGGGGTGGGACATATTGGGAAGGAAGTGAAAAGTCAGTTCTTGAAGGTGATGTGTTGGAAGCAGGAAAAATGGGCAAGCGTAAGGATCTGAGCGACTTTGACAAGGGCCAAATTGTGATGGCTAGATGACTGGGTCAGAGCATCTCCAAAACGGCAGGTCTTGTGGGGTGTTCCCGGTGTGTAGTGGTTAGTACCTACCAAGAAAGGACAACCGGTGAACCGGCGACAGGGTCATGGGCGCCCAAGGCTCATTGATGCGTGTGGGGAGCGAAGGCTAGCCCGTCTGGTCCGATCCCACAGAAGAGCTACTGCACAAATTGCTGAAAAAGTTAATGCTGGCTATGATAGAAAGGTGTCAGAACACACAGTGCATTGCAGCTTGCTGCATATGGGGCTGCGTAGCCGCAGACCGGTCAGAGTGCCCATGCTGACCCCTGTCTACCGCCGAATGGCTTTAATGTTATGGCTGATCGGTGTATGTAGACACAAACGTAACTGCCAGATCTGCATCTCAACATGCCAATAACAATTTCATTCAGGTATACAGAACCCAAATAAGATGTAATGTCCCTTGATGTGTTAAAAATGCACTCAATGTATTAGGAGTAATTATGAATATCTTTGTAATACTTCATAGATGTTGTTTTGAGTACAGGATTCCAGTGATTTCTGTCCTTTGATCTCTGTTTCAGACTAGTCATGTGTGTCTGACGGCGGAGGGTGCCAGTCAGTTTGCCAAGGCCATGGGTGTCCCCGAGGTGCCCGAACAGTCCCTCATCACTGACTACTCCCGCATGCGCTGGGAAAAGAAGCTGGTACCCAACGCCAACCCTGAGGAGTTCCAAATGTGAGACAGAGCAGCGCATCAAACTTCTTTCCATTTTTAAACAGAATTAAGTTGGCAATGCTATAAGGACAAACCGTAAGAACTGTATGAACATGTATTTTTCTCTCATGAAAAAAATCCTGAATGTTTTTTGATTGCGTTAACGTAGCTAGCTAGCAAGCGTTTTCCTTCAGAGCTTCAAATTCCTTCAGAGCTCACATCGACCCCAACAAAGCGTTCTGCAAGCATGATTTCTGAGACATTTTTTCCTTTAGTCTTTCAAATATAAAAAAAGAACTGAGAATGAGTGTGATCAACTTCAAGTTTCCCTGGTCGCTCAGCTCTCATACTAATACCAGAATAATGTTCAAATTAGTTTATTTTATTCTTTAGGTTCAGCTAACACATAACCTACACACCCAGTTGAATGGATGGAGCACGGTGGAGTAACACCTAGCACTCCTGATGAAGATTATTGGAAACATTGCGTGTGCGTATAGGTTATTGAACTGGCGAAGGCTTGAGTAAAATGAACTCCTTTGAACATTGTTCTGCCATTACTACATGTGGTTCCCCATTGGGAGAATCTAATCAACAAGGGAGAACATATTGGAAAATATTTTGGCATGCCCATGAATGATACCCAGGAAAATAGTTAGATGGAATAGGAAGTAGTTCAACGATTCAAATGGCTGTTGTATGTGAATATATGTGTGTGTGTAGGGAGAAGATGGGCACAGTCGGAGCAGTGGCAGTAGATGTGGAGGGCAACATAGCCTGCGCAACCTCCACAGGCGGGTTGCTGAACAAGATGGAGGGACGGGTGGGCGATACAGCCTGCATAGGTCAGTCCTCCTTAGATCCATGGTCTAAGGAAAGCTATGGGTAGTGAAGTCTTCAAAAATACAAACAGTTACCTCTCGCTGCCACTGGGGGCCGCCAGTGGGGGCCGCCAATGACTAAAATAAATGCTAATGAGTGAAAATGTTTTTAATCAAACATTGTTATTGGTTTTTGCTACACAAAATGACAAAAGAGAGTCCTTCCAGGAATTAGTGATTTTGCAAAAATGACCACAGTTTTTCTGCATTGAATGGCCAAATAAGAGTGCTTGAAATTTCACACCACAATGAGTTGGACTTTTCTTCAGCCTAAAGGTGGAATAATAATAATAAATATATGAGTATGAGTTTCATTCACTGTGCAGGTAGAAGAAGAGGAGTCATTTTCTTTTCGTTTAACCTGTATTGCAATAGTTTATATGTATCCTTAGCCTGTGTTGTTTTATACTGTTAGTCAGAAGAACACAAAGTCTACCTCAAACAGAAATGGGCACTTTTTAAATGAACTATAAAGTCGTATGATCATGAACCGGTCAAATGGACTGAATTCATTTTGTGCTTACTGTGCTGATATTGAGCTGAAGTTTTATTAATTAAGAATGGAATCCAAGCACAGTGTTTTGAGCCCATGTTTTATCAGAACATAAACATAAATAGTATTATATAGTTTTTCTTCTTGAAAAACTGACTTTTTAGGAGATATATAAGGTTTTCTGTTGACAGCAGTGATTTGTAATGCTTCTAAAGGACAAAGAAATACTGCTGTGGGATCTGTGGGCGAGATGCTTGGTCATATCAGCTCCACTTTGGCTGAAGACGCTGGTGTAAAGGTTAGGGAGAGAATGACTAACAGAGATAAGTTAGACAAGATCCCAGTCAATCAGTGATTCATTGAGTCTTTTCCAGTCTGCTTGGCCTTTGACCGGTAGGAGTTCAACAAGGTCGTGTGGTTAGCGTACACAGCCAGTTTGGTTAACTGGTTACTATGGGCTGTAATAGCCGCTAACCACATACAACACCGCTGAAACACACAACACAGAGAGTCTCCACGCATTGAAAAAATAATCTCTTTTCTAGTTCTTAGTATTAGGGTTTGACTTAAGTTTTGATTTGTCTTCCTGGGTGGGCAAACTGTCCCTACCCAACACCAAAATTTAATTTGGGCAAATAGGATGACTCTACGGGGACTTGTTTAAAGCTCCACTTTGCTATGTTTAAATAACATTTGACCATTTTCAGGCCAAAAAATACTGGAATCTGATCAAAATGTCTCATTAGAATCAATTCAGGTTAAGGGCTTCTCATAGACAACCAGTGTAATGATCAATTCTGCATATACATATGCAATCAAAACATACGATGATATCCAACACACTGCTAGGACAGAGGCTAAGTAGTCTTATTGTGGGTTTCTACTGAGGTTGTAGCAACAGTGTCGAGTGGATTTTGCCCCCGTCATCCCATCTTTCTTCAGTCCCTATCGGTAAATGAGTGATTAGAACATCACGAGTCAACGGCCCGGGATACAACCCCATCCTTTTCCAGTGAATGACCGTAGTTGTTGGATGACCAGTAAATGGAAAGGTCGGCTAAATAGTTCAACTCAAAACCAGATAGTCACCATTTGACAAAAGTGACACCAACCACTCAAATGAAATTAAAACAAATCTTGTCTTTAAAGGATAGCAGGAAAGTAAAGTCAAGCTTGGCCGCTTGTACTGACTGGATCTCTGTATTTTTCAGCTATTGAATGATAAACTTTATTATGAATTGTGTCCTCTCTGGTATCTAAACCACAGTGTACTGTAAGCAGTACAAACTGTTACTCATTCTAAACATATTACATGGGAAATGGGACTAATTGGACCAAATGAAAAGTTTGTTCAAAGCTAAAGCATAGATGCCATCTAGTGGCGTGAATGTGTAATTGCATTGTCACGCCACCAACCTTCTGCAAAAGTTTTTTTGGTGGGTTTGATTCCAAAATGAAAAAAAAACTGATCCGGGGGTTGAAAGATTTGGCGGAAAGTCTTCTATTTTACATTCACATTTTATGCTTTTAGCTGCTGGTATCTAGTGATGCGCAGCATAGACCTTAAAACTGCATTTGTGTATCTGTCTCAGGCTGTGGGGGCTATGCTGACAACAAGATGGGAGCAGTGTCGCCTACAGGGCACGGAGAAGCCATCATGAAGGTCACTCTGGCCAGACTCATCCTGTTCCACATGGAGCAAGGTAACACACATACACTCAGTCACACACGCAGACATATTTGCTGACATGTAGAGGTCAACAAAACATCCCCAAAAAGTCATAGTTTCAAGGATTTTTGAGACCAAAACTTGTTTCACTTTACCAAAAGCAAGAGGAAATTATGGCTGACGTCGTTATCAGGTTTGAATAAAGGTAAAAAAAACAACATCAATTTATTTCTTCAGCATGCACGACGGTGGTCACTTTATTATTTATTACACCTCCAGATTTCAGCCACTTCGAACACGGTATGATGGTTAGTGCGACCTCCTGGGTTTTTCATGCACTAATTCAGGCTGTTCTGGAGGCAGGAGGGGCTCCTACCCTGTACAAGTAACAACTATCCACCGAGTATAAATAAGAAGAGCGCTAAATGAAGAGTATGAAATATCTGAATTACCACTTGTATGCAGGGTGTGCAAAACAGCAGTATATATACATATATGTGCCAAAGAACATCATTAAACATTTGTCCCATATCAAAATCCATCCAAAAAATATAAATATAAATAGTTTGAAAGAAGTGAAAAATGTATTCAGTATTTGGGGTTTTTTTTTTTGGTTAGGGGTTAGGCATCCAGTGAGGTTAAGCAGAGGGTTAAGAGACATCGCTGCCAAAAGTAATCCTGCAAGCTTCTGCAGCTTTGCACCCAAGGGTGTCCAGGAAAAGTTAAACTAATATATACAGCCTGAAAAATATGGAGTAATGGATAGAGGGATAAAGGAAGGGAGAGAGGGATGGGATGGATGGATGGGAGAGCAGATGAAAGGAGGAAGACAGGGTTAGATTGAGGAATGCAGACTCCACCAGGAATAATGGAAAGGGGAGGGGCAACCTAGACCATTGGCACTAGCCATAAAAAACACCAGTATAATCCTTTAAATCGTGCTTCCAGCCAATTCTAAGATCTGTTGACCCTGCCTGCATACTTTATACCTATTAGTGTAACCAATCAAGTGGCCCTTGAGTGTAAATTTGTTTCCCTTGCTGTATCCTATTGCTAATTGATGCTGCGCCGACCGTTTCTCCACGGGGATCATTAAAGTTTCATCCCGTCTCATCTTAATTTATTTCTTCTCTCTTCTGCTCCCAGGTCAGTCAGCGGAGGCGGCCAGCAACTTGGGACTGGCCTACATGAAGGAGAGGCTGAGGAGTCTCGGTGGGGTGGTGACGGTGGACCCCGAGGGCCACTGGGCCGCTTGCTTCTCCTCCCTGCAGATGGCCTGGGCTGCAGCCCAGAAGGACACCCTGCACTATGGCCTGAAGACCGGGGAGCACTTCACCCAGAGCATAGACGACCCACACTGATGGACAATGCAATCCATTTGTTTTTTTTGGTTAGAACAGGAAATAATCCCTCAGAATCATGTTGCTTTTAAAAACTTTATTGTCACATACATGTCTTATTATTTGGGGCTGATATTTTTTAGGTTGATAGACAACATTTTGTGTCGATATCTTTAAATTAGACCATTTTCATGCCCAAAAAAATAAATACCAGGATTCAGTTTCCCCTGGAATTTTATTCTTCCCAGGATTGAAAATAGCCAGTGTAGCCAGTGTAGTATTGATCAATTCTACAATAAATAGGTAATCAATCAAACTGCATCAAATCCATCACATCAGAGGTGGACGACCCTGACTGGTCGATATCTGATTTTTAACAAAAGGACCGATACACCGATATATCCGTGTAACCCTACAATGCAGTTCCGCTTTTGAGCCTGGGTCCTTATTGGCTTCCATGTGAAAACAATGATGACAATGATGAAAAAAAGACCACCTCAAATTTATTTCACCGCGCCGAGACTGTATGTCTTTATTTCCACCCCCGTCTCTCCTCTACAAGTCTGAGAGATTAGCGGGGTTTGATTATTTTCAGTGGGGCCTGCTGGGCTATGGTCCGTCTCTTCCTGTTCCTCTTGCCTCCAGAGCAATCATTTGTGTAAACACACCTCTTTCTCCTGCACACACATTGTCGTGCATTCGAAACACACACACACACAACGCTGCCTCTCTAACTCCTATTGATAACAATCAGGGTCTATTTTGGGATTTGAACCTACATCTACTAATACAAGTATTGTAATTTCCATATCTATTTTTTCAATTTCTCATTTTCTGTAACAGTATTGATGAAAGCAGTGGTGGCAGTTTTCCTGCTGTGGTGGATTCATTCTGAAGGTTTAATAACTCCTAACCAGAGCCAGTATGTGCAGTAAGTGCTGCTGATCAGATGTTTGTCAAAGAAAATAATTGATGATGGCAATAAATGCCTTTTATCACTGACCATTGTGTGTTTCATACCTCATCTGCCCTTTAAGTCTGATGATTGAGTGCGCCGATGTGTGCAGTATGTCATACATCCACTAGATGGCGCCATTGTAATATTAACACTGAAACACCCAGCTTCTGTCTCATGCCACTTTTCTTGGTCAGGCTTCCTCGTTAGTCCTCTTTACCTCGATGCAACCGAAACCAAAGAGCGTCATACATGAATTCATGCCATTTGGATTCCCCTGTGATGTGTTACGGTAAAGAAACAATGAGAAGCAGTCGCTTGAAGCTGCTGTGGTGCACCCCGACCGCTGAGGAACAAATCCTTACCAGGGTGGGAAATAGCTCGGAGAGGCACGAGGATTTGCCTCATTATAACAAGCACAATGAAAAAAATTAAATGAAATGAAAAATGAAAAACTTCAGACTGCCAGATTGTGTTGAGTTTGACACATAGGCTGCTAGATTGCTAGATAGGACCAGAATTTGTCCCTTTGCACACAAAAAACCCCATCTTGGTAAGGCTTTAAAGGTGCTGCGTGTAACATTTTAACATCAATAAATCAGTGACACGTTCATTTAATAATCCAGTCAGTTATTGAGTAAGGTGACCGATGGACCAAACTCCCCAAAAACTCGGTGTAGAGCTTTAAAGAAACATCTGGATTATTTAAGTCAGAGTTCCTCAAATCTGGGCCTCGGGGGTCCAGAGTGCTGCTGTTTTTCTCTCCTACCAGGAAGTTAATTGCATTCACCTGGCATCCCAGGTCTTAATCAGCCCCTGATTAGACAGCTAGAATGGAAACTACCTGGCAGAATAGAAAACCAGCAGTACTCTGGACCCTGAGGCCCAGATTTGAGGACCACTGATTTAAGTGTTTCTTGCTTTGCCACAAACTGTAGGTGGGATATCCTTAATAGGTCACATATCCCAGCGCTGCTTTGAGTGTCAACTCTGCCACCTAATCCCCCTCCCCCATCTGCTTTTGGTGCTTTGAGTATAAACACTTCTTCACTGACATAGAGGTATTTTAGCTGCCTTTGGACCCTGATACCAGCAGGTTTCAGCACTAGTTTGTATCCTAAACAAAGCAGTAATGGGGGTAAGGCAAACAGGCTGGGATGGGCAAAAAATGTGTGTGTGTGTATGTGTGTGTGTACTTCAATCCTTATGAGAACCAGTTTGAGTTTTAGACCTGCAGAGTAAGGACATTTTGCGAAGTGAGGTCATTGTGGTTGGTCCTCAGGGCTAGTTTAGGATTAGGACTACTTTTTTAAAATTTAGTCTCCATCTTTGTCTCTCAGCCTCATCACTGTAGTGTTTCTGCACTGCACTTCCCAGAGATCAGTGTGTGTCGCAGTGAGATCACAGTGTGTCCAGCACTGTGACGTCTTTTTCCTTGGATTTTTGGATTTATTCATACAGCACATTTCGTACATTAAGATGCAATGCAATGTGCTTCACATGTGGGCCGGTTGGACCAGAACAAACATGGAAAGAGAAAGGCAGTGAAGCCGGTTGCATACTCAGTGTAGCTGGTGAAGTAACTACTGTGAAATGCTTTGTACATAATGTTGAGCCTCGCAAATTCCAGATTCCTCAAAATGAATCAATTCCAGTCGCAACCACGGTGTCTTGGGAAGAGACGCACGGTTTTCAGGGGTGTGTAGTGGTGAGGGTGGAGGTTAGGGAATGAATGCAGTCAACAGAGGGTCCTCACAATTACAGTGAGACAAAAGTGTGTGTGTGTATGAGTGTGTGTGTGTGGCCCTTTACATAACTAACGTTGCAAACTGAAGAATCTCTGCACATAAAAGGAGAGTGTTCCTTTTATTAAAACATTCTCGACTGATCCGTGTGGAATGAAAAGGACATCAGCGCACAGTTGACCTCCCAGCAGTCAGCGGGGTGGAGGATTTGGAGGTCGCTGCCTCTGCGGGCCGACGCCCAGCCACCTCTGCAAGGTGAGATTTGGCCCTGCTGTGCTTTTTTTCAGCTATGCACACTGTTGGCTATATTTTAGATGCTGTCAGACCAGACCAGTAGGTTCCTGCACTATAGTTTGTGTCCTAAACAAAGCAATAATGGCGCTAGAGGACAGGTGTGCATTTTGAGTTCTTGTATTTCTGTACTTATGGATTGAAAGATGATGACTAACCTTCCAAAATGAGCACATTTTTTGCCAGTCATCACTTATAGGGGCTGGTTTAGGTTTAGGATTTGGGTTTAGGGTTAAGATATGGTTTAGGTTAGAATAAGGTTATGGGCAGAATGAGGGTGATAATCAATCAGATGATCAATATTGCAATATTAGACTATTGAGTTGAGCGCCTCCCACCTCCCAGGTTGTGATTATATCGGTTAAGGTTAGGCATCTATAGAAGGGCTAGGGGTTAGGGAATTAATGTAGTCAGTGAAGGTCCTGCAGGACAGAAGTAAATATCATATGCGTGCGTGTGTGTGTGTGTGTGTGAGTCTTCAAGGTGAGGTTTGGCCCTACAGTGGTATAGTTTCTTGGCTTTGCACAAAGTCATTGGCCAGCGCTGAGGACTGCATAAAGTAGCAAGAGGTAGCCAAGAAACAATCGGAAGTAAGGTGATTTTGCCTTCACAATAAAAAACTCGTTTTTACTCAAAGCGTTATATTTTAAATATTAAGCATTTAACTGATGCTCCTATGCGGAGCGACATACATTGAGTGCAAGAGTAGAATAAGCTTCAATGTCTAGAGCAACAAAAATTACAAGAACCCAAAAAAGAGGGCAAAGGTCAAGGTTGCAGTGATCTCACATTAATCCCATCACCATTGAATGATCATGTAAGAGTGAAGTGCTAGGAAAATAAATAGAATAACCCTACTTTCAGACAAAATGCAAAAAAATAAAGTTCGTGCAAAGTCAATGTAATGGACAGAGGTGAACGGCGCGAGATGGATGCAACTTCGCTCTAGGCCGCACAACTGAGGCAAAGAGATGTTCACTTCAGTTGACATGTTTCAATTTGAGCGCACATTTTGCCTGATCCAGTAAAGCAAAAGCCAGTCCGGTTCAAGCGAGAATTTATTTTGAAAAAACCATGACAGGAAATCCAATTCGTTTGTTCTTGCGGTTCGCTTGACACACCGGTCAAGAAAAAGGGGCCGGACTCTTGCCCAGTTTTCTTCCTACAAAACCTGCAGTGTTGACAGGACAGTCTCAGCTGGGACGGTGGGAACTACGGAGGAGACAAGAAGAAATAAAAGGACGACCTGCCTGTTTTTGGGTTAACTTTACAAACTGTTTTCCGTCGCCAAGTTCATTCTTGCTCTGCGGGAGTCACGAAGAAGCTAATCCGTGGAGGACAAGTGACCTGCATCGTCCATGAGAACTCTTGAGTTTATTTTCTGACCCACACCTGACCTCTGCGAGATAAATCCTTCGTCTTACTATTTGTAAAGGAGCAAGAAACTGTTAATGTTACTTAAAAGCTACCTCAACTACAAAGGACAACAGAACCGGTCCGCTGTGTGCGAAACTTAGCGGGGAAATGTTCACGGTGAGTTGGTCGTCCCTTACCCAGAGAAGTTTCGTTGTTTCGTATGGAGAGCGCGTTAAGCAAGAGTCCATTTGGAAAATCTGCCAATTTAAGGTGGCCTTGCTTATCGGATAAAGTACATACCTGGTAGACCGGGACTTAAGACCGAGAATGAATGACCAGAAACCACTATTCCATGCGGCATACATTTAATACACCAAGCAGCACATATTTTAATACATTTTCCACTTTTAGAATCGGCCTACAGTTCCTGGCTATATTGTTCTTTCAACAGAATACACCACGGAGGGCGGTAACGAACAGTGGGAATCAGTTATAAAAGTTGATGTTTTTAGTTCTACTGGGCTTTTAACTTTGCCGATGAGCAAGGCAGTGTAAAATTGTTGGATTGTTTTTTGGAGTGACGTCCTTTCCTCACGAGAACTGAACCTATATCCGCGCCAGTTGTCCCGATACTTAACACCATTGTGGAGTTCAGGCTTGTGATACTTTTCTAACGTTATATTCTGGAAAATTATATCCAAAGATGAAGATGTGTGAAGTATAAGTCGCCTGGACACCTTCTAATCCATACTGAAAAAAATGTTGTTTCTACTGTATATTCTTCACCGTTTGAAAAATATACAAAAATTAGCCAAAAGGTGTAGTTATACATGATAAATGACGTTTTGGATATACTTACAGGTGTGTATATATATATATGTTATCAATAACAGCACATAGGCAGAAAATGTGTTTCCAGTGTCTAAAATATATTGCAATTAATATAATCTTACGTGTAGAAATATATATATTTTGCGACTTACTGTGCATTTGGAAACACATCTGTAAATATATTCTGAAGTATTCAGTGTGGAATGCATTTTTAAGTGGGGAGTAATGGCTTGCAAGATTAGGCCGCATTAAACAAAATCAGTACAGTAGTCTATTACATTCAAAATACATACACATAATATATACACAATACATAATAGCTATTCTGAAATTGTTAGCAGTTCCATGGAAGGAAAAACAAAAAGTAATCAGATTATTCTTGTGAAAAACTTGCTTGTTGTTGATTCACACTTAACTAAAAAGAAAAATGTATTTTTATTGTGAGATTATGGAGACAAATATCAGTTGACATTGGCTGTCTTGGTTATAAATGGTGATGGCTATACCATTTATCAATTTGGATTTCAAAGTAAACTAGTCTACTCCAAAAATAGTGGTAATCAGATTATAAAGTAAAAGAAAGAATTCACCCTAAAACACTTGAACTCTGTTGAAAACAGCTATTGGTGATATACCATGTATTTCTGGTTCAAATTTCTTGTGTTTGGTGGTGTATTTTTCATATTCCCGTGATTAATTGGCCAAATGTAGGCGACGTGACATCACGTTGAAATATTTCCAGTGCAATTACAATGGAGTTTAATAGAAGAAGAATTTTTCACTGATCTAAAACATCAAGGGTAAGAGTCAGGTTTTGGTGTCAGTCACTTCTACTACATTTTTATGTTGATTCATAGTCTACATCATAGTAACTAATATATTGTATGAATATGGGATATTTTAAAGGTGGAAAGCATAAATTAATACTTTTCTGAAAATATAATTATAATATGATTATAATATAAATATAAATAAATATAATATAAATATAATATGATTTTTGTTACTGTTGGTGGTTGTTTTCTTTATGATGATCACTGACTGGAGGTCTTAGTTTACTCTCCTTTTTATTAACCACTACATCACTGGGCAGACAGTTTAGAGAATTAGGCGGGTAAACAGTAATCTGTAGCGGATTGCATACTTCAAGTGACCTCCCCAGCCTTGCCTTTCAGCCATCCCATTTCCCCCCTGGGATGATGGGTTGGTTTGGTTCCCAGGCGAAATGGGTCTCTGGAAGACAGAGGATAGTCATTCACAGTGAGAGGACTGGGAGGGAAGTGTTGGTTTTATCCCAACAGGATAAGACAGTGCTCCAAATAGAAAAAAACAACAACTTAAAGGTGTATATACCAAATTTTTGGAAGATTGACCTGTTCGTCAACATAGCCATTAAGTAGTGAGAACATAGACACTAAAATCATCCTTCTAACACTTTAGCATACACTATGTTGAGTAAAAGTAGACTCCATGTTAACACTTTAGCGGACACTATGTTGAGTGATAGTAGGCTACTAGAATTATTCAAAGTAAGAAGACCTTTTTAATAAAAAGTTGCGAGTTACTCTCACTCAATATAGTGTATGCTAAAGTGTTAGCATGGAGCACCAACAATCTACCGGGGACACATGGATGATTTTGGTGTCTACGTTCTCAGAGCTTAATGGCTTAAAGTTGACCAACAGGACAGTCTACCAAAAACTGTGCATTTCTTTAACTCAGTACTGTAACACTACTGAATGTTGTTGTCACTGCAGCCCAGCAGTGCATCCTCAGAAGTGATGCATAATACTTTTCAGATTGAATAAATACACAGCTTGGTGGTGTTGTTGTAGAGGTTACACAGAAAGTTCTTTGGATATCCAAATGCAAAGTATTTCCCGGTGTGTGAGTGGTTGCATGTGTGTTTGTTTGTCTGTGCATGTGGGAGTATGTGTGTGTGCGCGTGTGTCTATTAGTGTGTGCATGTGAAGGTATGTGGAAGAGTGCGTGCTTGTTTGTGTGTGCATTTGAGGGTGTGTGCTAGTGTAAGGATTTGTTTGTGTGTGTGTGTGAGTATGTGCATCCCTCTGAGAGTGTGCATCTTTGTGTGTGTATACGTATCTGGGTGTATGCTTGTGTGTCTGTGTGTGCATGTGCAAGAATGTTTGTGTGCATATGCGAATATGCGATTGTGTGTGTGTGTGTGTGTGTGTGTGTGTGTGTGTGTGTGTGTGTGTGTGTGTGTGTGTGTG
>OOFE01051795.1:0-16026 GCA_900323365.1 Monocentris japonica | reverse complement strand
TCCTTCTCACTGTGCAGCCATAAAGGAGCGTTGCAAGGAAATCTTGGAAAGCTGAATATCTTTGGCCGCAGGCTGAAAACCCACCTCCTCAAGAAACACTACCCTGACCCTTCCTCTTAGCACTTGCTTATTTGTTTCACTTGTCTTAGCATTAGCTTATATGCTTCACTCATTTGTCTTAGCTCTTGTTTTTTTGCTTCACTTATTTGTCATTTGTTTAAATAAAAAGTAGGTAGCTAACTTATTGCACTTTTACCTTAGCACTGGTTCTGCTCTTAGATGTTCAGGAAGGAAATGCACTTACGATTTCTGGTGACTAGTAGTTCTTTGCCTACCTATGTTGAATGCACTTATTGTAAGTCGCTTTGGATAAAAGTGTCTGCTAAATGCCTGTAATGTAATGTAATGTAATGTAATGTAATGAAATGTAATGTAATGTAATGTAATCCCTGTTAAATTGTGCAAACAACCCAAGTAATATTTCTATTTTGAACATAAATATGTAGGTTTTGTTTTTAAAGAGAAAGGTAACATATTGAAAATCAATTAAATTGGGATTATTTTCCTGAATTATTGACATAACTGAATGAGGGGCTATTCACTTGAAAGAAAGTGTTGAAAGTTTATTAAATCAATTCTAAAACCACTTCAAACTCATGACGGTAAGTACGACGGCGTTTTAGGGCCACTGTTTAAAAATAAATAATCAAATATTGTGAGAATTAAGTCCGAACATTACAAGATTAAAGTCGTAATATTTTGAGAATGATCTCACAATAGGCCTTTTATGAGAATCCTAATGTTAACAGAAATAAAGTCATAATATTAGGAGATTAAAGTCATAATTCTTCGAGAATAAAGTCGTAATATTATGTGAATAGTGTCATAATATTATGAGAATAAAGTTGTGATATGATGAGAAAAGTGTTGAGTAGCCTCATGCAAGCAGCAGCTTCATTGTTAAAATGGAAGTGGACGATTTAATTAAATGATTCCTTCGAATCATTTCTGGACACGGTTTACATCCTATAAAGTATGATTGAACTAAATCGTCCACTTTTTTTACTGGTATGCACTATATTTTCACTGCTTTTTGTATATTTGTAATTTTTCTCATTGTACAGTGCTGTGGGCCTCTCTCTTGCTTTGTACACCCTCTGCTGCATAACTGCAATTTCCCCTCGGGGACAATAAAGAGTCATCTAATCTAATCTAACTCTAATCTAACAATGAAGCTGATGCTTGCATTAGGCTACTCCACACTTTTCTCATCATATCACGACTTTATTCTCATAATATTATGACATTATTCACGTAATATTATGACTTTATTCTCGAAAGATTATGACTTTAATCTCCTAATATTATGACTTTATTTTCTTAACATTAGGACTTTATTCTCAAAACTTTATGACTTTATTCTCATATAAGGCCTATTATGAGATCATTCTTGAAATATTACGACTTTAATCTCGTAATGTTCAGACTTGAAATTTTTAATTTTTAAACAGTGGCCCTAAAACACCGTCGTAAGTAACCTACCCAAAAATCTGATTATTGTACTGCCTTAGTTTGACTAAAATGTTTTTCTGCATCTCAAACTGTAATTTTCCTGCCAGAATGTTTAAAGAATAGGAAATGGATACTCATCCACAATGGATGTTTGTTTGAATGACTCTCCCACGGTGCACGAACTGAAAGACAAGCTGAGTATGAATAAGGACATGGCTATGGCTGAGTATTGCATTAAAATCATTGGGTTCAAATGTTTGATAATGTCACATTTTTGTATGTATGACAGAAAAATGATGTTATGGCAGGACAGGAAAGGTACCCACGTGACACCCATTTGATTTTGTAACGTTCAGCTGTTGCAACAGATATTTGTAGGAACTTAACTAAACCACCAAACAAAAACATTAAGGAGTACATGATGCCATGTAGCCCGAAATACTAATATTAGCAATATTCTTTTCTCACAGTCGGCCTCAAGAACGCAAAATCTTGCACACCCACGGATGCAAGCACACACACACACACACACACACACACACACACTCTTTCAAAGGCATGACAGTTGATGTCATTTCTGTCTGAATATTTACAGTTCAATGGTAACAAGTTATGGGGCTCAGCCATCAAATGGAAAAAAGGATGGGAACAGTTTTCCAAATTAGTTTTCAAAAACTGTCTGTTGGGGTCAAAGCACTAACATGCCACCATTGTGGCCTCTGTAAAACGCAGGAAGATTATGGATGGCACAAAGAAAGAAAACTGTGTTTTCTCAGCTAAAGAAAGGATTAAATTCTTCAAATTCGCAATTAAAACTTCTTCACAAGTCACAGGGAGCAAGTTAAAAGCAAACATTTATTAATGAAAGATACATTTCAAAGTTCAATGTTGTCTCTCTTGCCTTTTTACTTTTTTCGATCACTAATCCTTCTTCTGGGTCTGGGCTTATTATAGCATCTGAGTTTCAAAACGTCTAACTTTGGAACGTATGCAGGAACCTGATATCAATTTGTTGCAGGTGAGGGAAGCTGATAGTGGTTTGTTGCAGGTGCAGAGAGAGAAACGACATGCCGAGACTAAGAAAACCTGGCAACAATTGTATATTGCAGAGGGGAAGAGAACATCAGGGAGTTTGGAAAGAGAATGGAAAGGAGGACAGGGAAGTGCAAATGCTGCATGTGCATGGAGAGCTTGTAGCAACCTGTATGGATGCAGGTGGTGACCAATCTGCTAACCATCCACAGTGCACCGTCTCTGTCAGCACGTATTCTTTCCAGAGCATTTCAGAAACACATGGGGGTGGTATTATGTGACTAATCTCAACGTGTGTCCTGCTGCCGAGGCACATCTCCTCCATACTGCCTGGGAAAACGCAAACACGATGCCATGTCTGACTTGTTTTTCCAAATGGCAGCTCTTCCCTCACAGTCTTGTGCTACGGTTTCCCTGCACCATGCAGTCATTACAGTGATTTTGTTTCATGCAGGCAAGTGGGAGAGGCACATGAGTGGAAGCAGTGGAAATTGGCATGTGGGCTCTGCCAAATAGCCTCAGGTTGGAGTGGGAAAAGATGTAGTACTTCAATGCCCCCTAGTGATGAATTATGATAATGTCACAGGAGACTTCCCGAGATGAGTCAAACCAGATAACCAGATATTTTTACTCTTTGGTTCTTTAAAGTGTAATCTTTGATAGCTTAGCTGCATTTGTGCAAATACTTGCAAATGCAGCATTTAACAAAAATACAAATACACTCGAACATGATATATGAGACGGTTTCATCTACCTAGCAGGATGTCTATCGAGAGAAGCTTGCTCTTTAACCCCAAATCTCACAGTACTACAAAACATCCTTTAATGAGTTAACAATAGCGCACTGACAAAACCAAACTTGCAAAAAAGATGCTGGGAACAGAGTAGCTGTTGCCACCTATGCAGCCTGCAGCTTCCTCTCTGTCCTCTATTAAGCCACTCTCTCAAGTCTGGAAATTTGGCAAATCCCCGGAACAGACTACACCCTGCCGCTTTACTTCCCCAGCCTGCTCGTATTTAGGATTCCACCAACCTCACAGGCTCCTATTTTTTAAATCTTCCAAAGCAATCAGATTTCACACTTTCTTCTGCCCCAAGTAAGGGGGGCTTCTACCCATAATCCTGTTCCTACTGCTTGTCAGGATGACAAGGAGAACAGAAGCCTGTGGGCTGTGTGTGTGTGTGTGTGTGTGTGTGTATGTACATACGCATCTGGGGGCAGAGTGGTCTGCTAAAGAAAAAAATACAGATACCAAGACACGAAAATCAGAACATAAGTGCTAAAGGAGAAACAGGGTTGAGAGGTGCACAATAAACTTGAAAACTGAAGGGAAGGGAATTTAAGTTTATCGTGAGTAAGTTATTGTAGAAATGATAATACGATTGTGTATTGTTTTCAAAACTTGGTAATGAACAATGAATGAAACCAATAAGATAAACAATAAAAATAGCATCAAAGGTCGGTGTGAATCTACACACGGAAATTTGGAAGCCTGTTCTCAAATAATTGGCACTAATTTAGGAAAAGAGTCAGTCAACATTTTAGTTCTCTTCCAATTAAGACCTCCCTTGTGTGAGAAACTCCTTCACTCTGAAGTCATGTAAAGATGTAAAGCCACAACATAATAGCTGCTGCTGCTGTCAATCCCACTTATAATCTGGGACCCAGTGGAAACATGCCATTCACCCTTCTTTCACGATGGGAGACTCTCGTCAATAATGAAAATCTTTAACTTCTTAAAATCTTAAAAATCTTTAACAGACTTCTCTGTTTCTAATGTCTTCATTCTCAATGCTCACTGTAGCAAGTTTCTTGGAGGGCAGGAAGGAAGGAAGGAAGGTAGGAAGGTGTAAGCTAACTGCTACTACACGACAGGGTGTCTATTAAAACTACTGCCTGAATAACATCTGGTCCAGTAACCTCAATTTAGTTCAAGTAGAGGAGCCAATGAGCTACAGCTACTGTTAGGGCTGAATCTGAACATCTGGCAGCTTATTAACCACCACAAACAAAACATAATGCATAGAAATAAACAAACCAAAGCAACAAAACTTTCCATCAGAAGTAAGTTAACAGAGTTACAAGAAGAACTAGCTGCTGGCTTACATCTTCCAGCAGAAAATGAAAATGACCTCTGACATACAAAAATGAAAAAAAAGGTTCTTAGGTGCAACAAAAGCTTCGGTCTGCAGCGTCGTGGCTCAAGATTGAAGCTTTCAAACGGTCACAGTTTTGCATCGGTTTACATTTCAGTGGCGTGAAATGATTTTAAGCATCTATAAATGTGTTTTTGGACACTCTACTGATCCCCGAAGGAGAAATTCTCCACAGGCAGGTCAGAGGTCAAGGTCATTTACAGACCGGCTGGTAGGGATTCAGCGTCTTGCCCAAGGACACTTCAGCAGGGCGGATGCCGACTGTCACGGGGGCTTTAACCGATTAAGGATGGTCTCCCTGCTCACTATACCGTCCTGCTGCCCCGGTCACACCAACTCATTTCCTGCATCATTTTATTATACAAGCACAGCACACAAGTGTGAACCAGGATATTACACAGCATCTTCCTAACTGAAAATGTGTCCCAGCGTGTTCAAAAGCAGGCACCACTCAAGGCAAGCGCCATTAGCTTGAACATACCCAATCATCCATAATCTCCAATGTAGAGAAAACGTCGCCACTGAACATTAAGTAATTTCACGTTGCAATATGTGCTAAAAGCCACCAAAAAAAAAGCAGTAAATTACACATGGATGGTCTGAGTACTGCCAGGGATCCCTGAGGGAGATTCAGGGGAGCTCAGGGGGAAAGGGGAATGGTTCAAGTTCACTATTTTTTCATTTGCTGGAAGTAAGCAGCACAATAACAGTCAGAATGACAAAATATTCTATATAAATGTTTCACTTTCACCAACAGTAGGCTCAACATGCATGCTCTCCTCCTATGTATAGATGTACTTTCTACTTCCTGCAGCAGCCACTGTCCACGTCAACTATTTTAGAGGCATTTGCTTTCCTGCCGGTCACGCTTTGTGTTTTATGAGAGGCAAACATTGGGCCAGTGGTTTCCAAACTGGGGTCCAGGGTCTTCCAGGGTATTTCACTCACTAGACCTTAGATACAAGGAGAGGATTACAAAGTTGGACATTTCCATCATAGGTTTCCTTCTCCCCAGCTAGACCGTACATAATCTAGAGACTATTTGTTACTTGGAATTCACCAGTCAATACTTCCCAAGCACACTATTCTATTCTCAAAAATAAAACTTGTTTTCTAACCAAAGGTTCTAACATGAGAAAGCCTCTTTTTTTTCAAATAGTGGATATCTCATTTTGGAATAAAACTCCAAATTGATTTGTAGCGGTTAGACGTCAAAGAAAGCAAGGCTAAGCAAAACGACAAAATAAAATACATGAACAGCATGACTCACCATCAGAGGCGCTGGCAGTCAGTGTTCTGGATCTCCTCAGGACAGCATCTTTCAACTTATTTGTGCACTTGAAACGTCTCTCCAAAGCCTTCTTCAAACAATGGAGGCCCGCGTCCATTAAGACTAATAACATTACATGTGTAGTCTTGGCCGTGGAAATGATCATATGTGGCAAGGAAAGCAGCAGGCTGCTGCGGCGTAAAGTCAGTCTCTGCTATGGTACTGCTTTCAATGAGTGTTTTTGGTCATAGTTCATAGAAATTGGGTATTTCAGTAAAATGGCATTGTTTGTGTTGCCAGTCCCAAATTTGTCAGGTGTATACACCTGTGGTACTGCAAGAGTGGCAGAACATGGCGGCGGATTGGCGACATTCTTCTTCTTCTTACGGTGGTAGGCGCACAGAAATGTTGCATTCGGATTTGCGCCAACAACCCCGGCTCTCAGGTGAGCTGTACAATTCCCACCTGTCCCATGCTGCCTTCAGGTGCTCCTCGTATGCCCCTCTTTCCGGGTTTTGCGTGTTGTAATTACAACTTGTTCAAGGTGTTGTCAGGGTCGTACATATCTTGCAAAAAGCATGCACCCTTGGTTAGTACTATACCTACACAAGGCCAGCAGCATCACCAATCAATGCGGGTACACCAAATTCAAAACAAGGGTTAAGGTTAGGCAACAAAAACAATTTGGTTAAGGTTTTCATCATGTATAAATAAGAAAACCTTTGCGCTTGGTGTAACATTTCTTTATATGGGTCAGGACTCGAACCTGTGTTGCCAGAATTGAAGGCAAGCGTATACGTCCATCCACCATGCCCTTACTTTTGACGTCACTATTTCTATGTCAAACGACTGCCTCTTCCACTCACATGATCTCTGCCTTTCGTTTCGTAACTATAGCTATGAACTTGAACCCTGTAACAGAAGAAGTTTCTCTGTGTTGCTGTAGCAGAGAGACGAGTAAATGTGCATCAGGCACAATTAATGTTTTGATTGATGTTTTATATCATTAACAATGTTACGGAAGGAAGGAGAGTGAGAGAAAGTTGAGTTGCATGATTCTGAAATACAAACACAAAAACAGGGAAAAACTGAGTTCAGGAGGGAATGATGAAAAGCCTTGAAAAGAATTGAAGAGGATGATGAGGAGAAGAGATGGTACGGAGCGAGGGCATGGGAAGATTCAGCAAGGAGGGAAAGATTGAAGTAAGTTGACAGTGAGAAATCGCATGGGGATGGAGGGTGTGAGCGTGCTCGGGGGATAGTTTGAGAGAGAGAGAGAAGAAAAGGGAGGAGAAATGAGAAAGCAGAAGTCTGACTCTGACAGTAGAGCACTGAGCTCAGCTGATGGCCCCTAATGAAGTAAGCCAGCTGCAGAGGAGGAGCCCACACTGACAGGCAGTCCCATTCTGACGGATAGTAGAGAAAACACACACACACACACACCAGAAGACAGCTAAGATTTAAGCATACCAAACTGCGATAGACGTCCCATGCAATGAGAAGAGTGCCACCTACATGGTAGAACACTGTCAAGATACGGTAGATGCATAGTTTGATATGCATTTCCCCTCCTCAGTCCAGTCAACACTGGAGGGGTTTTCTCTGGGCTTGACATTTAACCAATCACCATCCTTTCTTAATTGTTCTTGTCAGTTGTCTTTCTACAAGTGACTATTTGATACAGATAGCCAATTTGCCAGAAATGGAGATTCCCAGTGAGAGTGAAAATAAATGTTTACCTGTGTTACTCAGTAGTGTTACTGTTGCCTTGTTGATGCCAGTTCATCTTTACTGGCCTATTTCAAATCCCCTTAAAGCCATACCTCACTTTGATATTTTTTATTTTATTTTATTTTTTTCAGATTTTGTCATATTCCCCCTGTGGCTTCATGACAAATATTGGCTATCCTGATCACCTACACTGATGATAACACTTATTTGCTTTCATTTTTTTTGTTTCTTTTAAATTATATGCTTTTTTTGTATGTCTTTTTGGCTATTTTCAATATTGATACAGAGAATCAATAAAAGCTGGAATGCCTGTGGTGAATGATCTTTGTTGTTGCTGCTGGAGGTTGACTGTTCAAGAAGTCATGTTGAAATCAGAAAGTGAAATATTGCTTTAAATCCCCCTTTAAATACATTCCATCAGTTTGCTTTCATTTCATCAAAATGCAGCCAAGATCGGAGGTAAGTGAAGCATGCACTTTCCAACCAGGCTTCATCTTATGGAAAATGTTGGAAAGGTTAGGATCAAAATGCCATTTGGTGCAGAGATATTTCGATACAGAATGAGAAGTTAAATAAGCAGATGCAGAGAAAGTTGCAGCAATGGCTTGACGATGAAGTCAACTAAATCCAAATTCTACTACACATGGATGTGGACCTCTAGATGGAGTTTCTATCTGTATGAGGTAACTACGATCAAAAAATAACATTCTGAGATGAGCCCAAATGATAGTGTCTCGCCTTTCACAGCAACATTTTGGACCCTTTATTTTGGTTGCAAAGTCCTCTACTTCCCTCTTGAGGATGAAGAAAGTACGTTCGTTTTATTTTCTGCTCTGATTCATAAAGACGACAGATGTGAGAGGACAGCTGAGCTACCGAGGAGCCCTCAAAGAATGTTGACACCCATGCCCATCATTTTAACACACAAAGTTCTAGAGGAAAAACTCCTACACATCAAAGTAGCACTATTCAAACTGCTGGAAATCCAATTGTCCTTACTTACTTTCAGTTGCTCTCATCAAAGCTGGAGGAAATTAATAAATGAGCCATCTTCTGATCACATAATTCCCAGTGAGCACTGCTTCATAACCTGGCCTTGGTTCAACAGGGGCTGTAGTACAGCCAGTCTTACCCTCCCAGTATCACTGAGAGGCAATCTGAGTTTCATTTCATTCCTCCCAAGTAAAAACGAAGGATGTTGTTCATATACTCCATGATGTCAAATAATTCAGGGCTCATAGAGGTAAATTCAATGTTGTTTGTAGCAGTTTGAAAAGTGGTGTCCTGGCTTTGGTGACATTTCAGCAGCCCTTTTGTTCTGACAAACTCACACAATGTACCTGCAAAATGGAAAATAGTTTATGGGCGTCTGGAGAATCTTTTGCTTTATTGTATCTTTACTTTCAGCAGAACACAGTACAATATGTCTAATATTTCACATGTAGATGGATCAAAATGGATATTCCATACTCAGACTGAATTCCTTGGAAATTTGACCTGCCGTTGATACAGAAGCACTGGTACTAACCTCTCTTGGAAATACATTTAGTCTGAGTATGGACGTCTTTCCCACGACAAGAGGGGCTCACACCCTCAGATCACGTTTTGTTACTGCAGCGTCATCTGGGAAGTCTGGGCTCTGCCCATTAATTACAGGGCCACATGTTATCATTTTATCAGAAGGACCTTTCTTGAGTGTTTAATCAGGTAATTGCCTGTGAGATTTGCCCATCTGGCGACATCATTTCTGTCCTGTTCTCACCCTAAGGTGGGAAGGGCACAAAATGGCCTTCCGTCTGTTAGGAAGTCTGTAAATGTTTTAAAAGAGTCCCTCTAACATGTGGGTTTTTAGATGTGGGGTGGACACTGCCTCACAGCATTCAGGTAAAGTTAGATGTAGGTAAAGTTAGATGTTGTTCATTGATGCTTAGCAAGAAGTCAAGCTCTTTGGGCTTCAAAGGAAATACATATCAGCACCCACCCAACACTGAACGCTGAGATAGTGAGTGGATATTGAGTACTTACTGGACAGTGTTGTCACAGAAAGTTGGAAATAGGGCTCTGACATGTGCATGTCACCCGTTTTACACATTTAAAGTGAAAAATGAAAACTTCACTGGCCATGATTCCTCCAGGATGTGTGACATTGTCATCAGAGGTTTGAAACATATAATGAATAAACAAGGTCTCACACCCTGGGTTATAAACACCATCTGGCCAATTATTAGCCTTGGCATCAATTTGCGGAGTTGTCAATTAACAGAAATTGATTCCAATGGGAAACAAGCAAAGTGAATCTTGAGATTCAAAGGTCTCTGTTAAGATTATCCAAACTGACACCCTAAAGCACCATGCGCTTGACCAGGAGGACCTGAATATCATCACTTAAGGTCACCATCTTTATGCAATTGGTCCAATAAAAAATGACCTAACAGCAAATGTTGTCATCGTCTCTGATTGGTGAGCACATCTAGGTGGTCACCAATGTAAAATCAAATCCTAAACTGACTTACTAATGTGACACTCAAACTTTGGGAGCAGAGACCACACATCAATTTTATTCCCACCTAAAGCTTTTGCACTCAGCCCATCCACCCCACCTCTCTGTTCGCCACCCCTTTTTCTCTGCAGGAAATGCCACACTTTGGATTTTCATCCCTTTAATACTATCACCGTAGCTTTACCTGACTGTTAAGTCCCAATAAGAGTGCTGAGAACAGACCAGCCTGGGGATTTTACTTTGACTAGTCATTTAATTGCAGAAGCTGCATTTAAGAGGACTACACAGCAGATGGCAGCAAAATATAATGCTTTCCAGCGTCTGAATGCAATTTATTACGTGTCCAATTCAGTGGTATCAAATCAGTTGTAACTCTATTAGGTGCTCTTTAAGAGCTGGGCTGTGTGTACATTCATTAGTGTGTAAGACTTTTTGGAATGTGCACTGTAGTTAGAAATATTCTAGTGGGTAGGTCAACGCATGAGTTAAATATTTTGTTGAGTGATTCTCTTGGCAACACTGTGCTACCGCAGCACGACCACAACATGGTTTCCACTCACTCCACTGCACCTCTCTACCCAGCACCCAGAAGGCACTAGCACACTTGTTAAAGGCCATAATAACAGTGTTCATCATTGAAAATAAGTGGTCACAGACCAGCCTTCCTCTCACTATACTGATCAGTATTTCTATTCTTTGAAATTTAATGTATACTCATGAACGCTAAATAACTTACACAGCGATATGGTTAAATAAAATTGTTTATTAAACAATTATTAATCAATAAAAATGAAATTAAATGTTACAAAAGAATCTCCAAAATTACAGAATTGTACAAATCATGGTACCCATTTAAACGTGTCTTGACTTAGAAAAATAGAAAAGGCACTGTGCAGTAAATTCTGCTGTGGAGTATATAAAACATAATTTCTAACAAAGAAAAAAAACAAAAAAAAAAACAAATGAGATTCACAGCATCTTTTCCAAAATAAACCATGTCTTCTTTGTGTAGAAGACACTCTTAAATCCTGACATGTCCATATCCTACCAATGCAGGTTGAGCCAATTATTTAGGAACATATTTTGAGAAAGAGGACAGAAAACTGATACATGCATTGTATTTAACTCAGTGACATCAATCAAAATGTAGGGAAAATGGAAGAGCTTATAACTGGAAGTGGAGTGTGAAAGAAGAATTATACAGTCTAAATCCATATAAACAGCAATGTGTAGGGAAGACTGTGTGTGCAGGTGTGTGTGTGTGGTGGGGGTTTGGGGGGTGCAGCAAGTAAATGTGCCAGATACCTGTTTACCAATAAACAATAAATTCAACATATTTACCAACCACCTCATACCCACAAGGACCCTTGGGATCCATTTTTAAGTAATGCTCATATCATAAACATGTACAATATGTAGAATAACTTCCCACAATCTCAAAAACCCTTGTTCTAAATATTAAAAACTCTTGAGGCTTATAAAACCTGCTTAAAGATAAATTATGTTACAAACATTCAATAGGCTGAATTCAGGTGGACACCTTATCACACAAATACAAAGAAATACAAGCATTCCATAGTTGAAGAGAAGATAGATTGGTAAGAAATAGGTTATTTCTTTAGGCGATTTTCTGTTAATCTCTTGAGGGGAAAAGTGGCTTTTTGTAAGACATTCTTCACTTATCAGACCCTTGGCATGAGAGTTCCAGGAAGTCCTAACATGATCAACAGCAAACATCTTAGGTGTGTTCTTTCTCTGTACTTTCCTGGCTCTCTTTACTGTGCAAATTCAAAATTGTAGCTACTACGTAGCTCATACCTCCTGCCATTGCTTTAACAGTGATTCAGGACCAATCTCTTTGGCATCCAGATTCATGTCCATTTTTATATGACAGCTATACAAGCAGATAAACATCCCAGTTAGAGGGATTCAAATCGTGTAGCAGTCATAGCGGGTAACAGTTTATTAGGGCGTCCACAGTCATTATACAGGGTCCGTCTATGCTAAAATCATAGGAATCCATGTTCATCAAGTCCTTTGGGAGTAACGGGGTTCCATTTTGCAATAGCTTTACTCGTAGAATAACCTGCAAAATAAAAAAGATAGACATAATGAATTAATGATAGCTCTATGATGCAAACATTCAGACAAAGGTCAATAAGTCTAAATATTAAAGTAAATCGTATTTCCAAATACCCAATTCTGATCTGCTTTTTAGAAGCTCCGGTGGTTTAACATCTCTCATTGGAAGTCCCTTCTCTTCACCATCGCTCTCCCCTGATGAAGTATGCTCCTCTCCTTTTGGGTCTGTCATCATGTACAAGGCAGGCCTCTTATGGTATTTGGCCCGGTACGTATCTGTCATACAGTTATCCACAGAAAAGTAAGTGGTGGGCAGAGCCATTTCTGTTGGAGCAGGAGAGTCTGTATTGTCATCGTCACCGGGCCTTGGACTGGGAAGCCTCTCGTCGCTCTCGCTGGCCGACAGATCGTTCCTGTCCTGGTCTGATGAGCCCGACTTTGAGCTGGCATCCGACGAGAGTTTGTGCTCAGCAGGTGTCTCAATCCACCGACGGATGTGCGAGAGGGAAGACAAGCCATTTTTGGGCTCATTCCGGGGGCTTGTCCGTGATGGCACCTCCAATGGCTGGGAGTGGAAGCTAGATAGGTCAGTATAATGGTGGCCGTGGGTTTTGGGAGGTAAAGGCGGGGCTAGTGGGGAGTAGTTGTGCGGGGAGTGGTTATTAGTAGTCTCTTCTTGTTCAGAGAAGGGTCCAGCAAGATCATCTGAGCTATTCCACTCAGAACTGCTGGTCTTTGCGAGGTAAGGGGGGACAGGGCTCACAGGGCTGCCATCAACATTTGCCTCCTGTTCGCTATATAGGGCCTTGTTGGTCTCCAGGATCCCGGGGGTGTATCGGAAAGCTGCTCTTCTGTTCCAATGCCAAAACAAAAAGATCAATATCTCTCTTGCCCATGTGCTATTTCAGTTAAGAAATGTATATTCTTTCATGTAATGTTTTACCTTTGTAATGGTGGACTAAATCTGAGGTTCGAGTCTTGAAGATCTTGAGATTTTCTTCCATGTTCACCTAGAAGACATGAATTAAGGCTCATGAGCATTTTATATCACAGCACTCCAATTTGTAAACTAAAGGTCATTACAGCCAGATGGTCAAAAAGAGGACTACATAACTGTCATGGGTTTCCATTTGAACAGGGCTACAATGTTTTTCTGTGTCTCATCAACAAAGACATGTTATCTAACATGGGTCATAGCGAGGGCCGTTGCCTGGCGCTAGGAGAGGAAGTATCAAAGCAGATAGTCTGGCAGAGCGCCCTCAGGCCCCCTATGTACCACTCTGACTGTCTGATGCAGCCATAGAGTGGGGCCCCTCAAAGGGAAGTTGGGTTCATATCCAGGCACCATTAGCTTTGAGCTAACAGTACTAAGGATAAGCAATGAGGACACTGAATGAACTCTGCAACATAGAAAAAATGCAAACATACGCAAAGTCATGAAATGCAAGTAAAACTCTATATATCCACCTGTCGTGGTCAATCTGGATTATGATATGTCACTGCATTACACTGCAAATAATATTGAGATAATAAGCAATCTTTGCCTGTTAGGCCAATAGTGAGGCATGTTCACAAATAGGTACCCCACCCCAAGAAAAATAGTCTTAAAGTTGGCGGGATGGGTGTGATTTACAAGGCTTGAGACAGACAACAGCTGACTAACAGGACAAGGGAGAGAGCGAATGGCTAAGGACCATCTGTGATGTGTCAGCATACCCTCTCTTTTTTTTGCTCTCTCTCGGAGCATTAGTGGCTAAATCCTTTGTGCTGGCATGCAATTACACAAGGGTCAGACTCCAGACTCCAGATCCCCTCCCCAGCACTGCTGTGTTTTTAAGCCTAAGTCCATGTGGCAATTCACAATTTGATGCTGTTGATTTGCAATGTTGGCAAGCAACTACAACAATATCATTCTCAAAAACAAAGCGGGATGCAGTTTACAAGCCCTGCTACATTGCTCCTAAGTAAATCCCCTCATCTTTACAGTCGCATGCACTGCTGCCAAGAGAAAGCTTGAAGGAAAAATAAAGCAGTTGGACAACAGAGGGCAAAGCGACTGTGCTGTAGGGTTGTAAGGTTGTCTGTTATTGTTGAAATAAAACAAAATTTTTCCGACAGCAATTAAACCAGGTGCATGGTCAGGCTGACATCCATCGTACATGCAGTGGAACTTGGAGATCACTGTAGTTGCCAATGCCAGAAAAACCGACTACTGCACTTTCCTAGTTAACTACCTCTGTTCAGGGATTGCATGAATTTGAATGTGTTTCGATGGCATTGTGATTCACTCCATCACCTAAACTAATAAATACAGCACTAAGTGGAATAGGTGGACTCTCTTTAAATAATACTAATAATAATCACATTTTTATGTTAACTGAAAGGCATAGAATCCAGTAGATAGTTAAATAGGAAAGTGAGAAAAGTGACTGTCTAGCATGCACACATTTGTTTCTTGGGTATGTAAGACCACGTTATTTGTGTCAGGTTTCATATCATACACTCAGATTGCGGCACTTCAAAAGGCGTACAATCAGTGACTGGTTTGATTGAATGTGACTCCCGCTGTGTGTGCTACTATATTTTCAGCTTTTAAACAGCGATGGGTATAAAGATACCGTTTCCGGGGATATAAATCACAGATAGACCCGTCTCTGATCCCATTCCAGTATGAAGGATTACTTGGAGCGAGCCAAGAAAGACACCTGTTTGGTGGGTTGCCGTGATCTGTTAAGTCATTCACATCACTCAACTGATCTCAGAGGGGGAAGTGATTTGATACTGTTTCAATTATTCCCAATGCCAGAGTCTGAGTTTTTCAGATGACACGGAATAATCATTTTTTATGCACATCATGAAAACAAGCCCAACCGGGTTTTGAAAAATGATGAGTGCAAAGTGTGTTGACAGCTCTTTGAAGTTTTGTTGACGCAACAAAACAACACAACTTTACATGTTTCAGTTCTAAGTCTGCCAACATTTGTAGCTCTCCACTTTCTGCTGATCCGCAGTCCTTAAAATTCTTGAACATCAATCATACTCGCATGCATATTTGCAATTCAATTCTGCATGCAGAACTGCATGTGGGGAGGAAAAGTGAACCTGGAAAAATGTCAAGCTTTCAACAAATTTAAAATTGATCTGCCAGTAGACAAAAATCCAAAAGTTATCCCAAAGAAATTATTAATTGGCATCTACACTCACCGGCCACTTTATTAGGTACACCTTGCTAGTACCGGGTTGGACCCCCTTTTGCCTTCAGAACTGCCTTAATTCTTCATGGCATACTTTCAACAAGGTGTTGGAAACATTCCTCAGAGATTTTGGTCCATATTGACATGATAGCATCACGCAGTTGCTGCAGATTTGTCGGCTGCACATTCATGATGCGAAACTCCCGTTCCACCACATCCTAATGGTGCTCTTTTGGATTGAGATCTGGTGATTGTGGAGGCCATTCGAGTACAGTGAACTCATTGTCATGTTCAAGAAGCCAGTTTGAGATGATTTGAGCTTTGTGACATGGTGCATTATCCTGCTGGAAGTAGCCATCAGAAGATGGGTACACTGTAGTCATAAAGGGATGGACATGGTCAGCAACAATACTCAGGTAGGCTGTGGCATTTAAACCATGCTCAATTGGTACTAAGGGGCCCAAAGTGTGCCAAGAAAATATCCCCCACACCATTACACCACCACCACCAGCCTGAACCGTTGATACAAGGCAGGATGGATCCATGCT
>OOFE01051791.1:0-13579 GCA_900323365.1 Monocentris japonica | reverse complement strand
AAGATCTCTTAGTTTCCATCTTGCTATAAGGGCAAATATCATAGGGGTGACACACACATGCACACACATGCAGACAGACAGACACACACACACACACACATACATACAGACAGACAAACACACACACACATGCACACACACACACAGACACACACGCGCACACACACACACAGACACGCGCACATGCACACAGACAGACACACACGCACACACACACTGTACATCAAGAGATTTTCCCAGGCCAGTATCCAATCTGTATGTCTGAGTATGGCTGTAAATCTATATAGCCAGGTATAGCTCCACTGCCTTGGGGGAGTTACAGTGGTAATATACAGTTGGCGCTATAAATCATACACCTCTCTGACTGTGCAATCAATCTGTTGCTCGGTGTTTACCCAAACTATCACCTCTTCACTGCTGAACACTGTCTGTCAATACATGCAAAAAAGGTCAGGCATGCAATTTGGTCAAACAAAAATATTCACACCGGTATCCAAATCAGTGGTGGAATGAAATCTAGTAACACTTTTCCTACCTCAATTAAGTGTCACATAAACTGCAGGAAGGGCACTTCAAAATGTCTCATGTAATAGTAAAAGAGTAGCTCATGAAAAAAGGAATCAATTATTTACAGTAATTGCTTAGACTGTGTGGATCCTGCCAACATGAAGTGATTACCCATTTTACTACAGTCAGCACAAATAATTTAACATGTTATGATCAGTCAAATGTTTGTCAGTGGTCCCTTTTTTTGAATCAACAAAGCTATTATCAATTATGGGAGTCCATAAGGCCTGTGTGCCTCAGTGTTCATACTTTTATATCTAACACTGAATAAAATGATCAATAAAACCTTACTGAAGTAAAAGTATGGCTTTTAGTGACTTTAGTGATTTTTTACCTCTGGTTTAAATGATGATAATCCATGGCCGTGTTTTATGTGGATGTGGCAGTATTGCTTTCTATTATCAACTATTTCACTCCATTCCACTCAGCTAATGCTGTCTGCATTAGTTAGCAAAAAATAGCCTGGAGATATCAGACACTTTTGCCACATTCCAAAACTATGGTGAGTCTGGTCTAGTGTCCAACAACTCCTGCGACAATATGCTCATTTGTTTCAAGACAGAAGAAGTTTGCTTGTGTGTGAGAGAGAGGATAAAACATTAGACAGGGGATGGCACAGAAATCATTGCTGCCATGCTTTTCAAAATTCGGTCCGACTCTGCCCATAGTGATGTGACCCTTGGAAATTTTCTCTCAGTCGGCTGCCAGTGAGGAAACACTATCGGCAGAGATTGCCAAGACTGTACTGTACTCTGTTGGGTGCTGCTGCCCTGAGGATGGTTGTGGTAGAGAACACAGCACCAAAGCATCTCAGCACACAGCCTTGGACACCGTCCTATCGTACAGCTTCTCTGATTTGAAATATTCAACCCACAGTGCTCCTGCCTGTCTATTAATATTTACTTCAACAAGCGCTACACACAGTCTGCTCATCGTGCTGAAGGGAGGCTTGTGGCTTTTACTGTTACTGGCTCATTTAGAAACACACGGCCACCAAAAACTCAAAGTTACAAATATTGACTGAACTACTTAAAATCATAGGAATTTTGTTTTAAGCTGTTTTACCTTACACTATAAAAATGGAGGCTCTGGGTTACCTGGCAGCATTTTTGGACAGCCTTTCTCTCTCCCATTATGCCGATGTGGATGACAGATGCCAGCTCTCCTGCCAAAGGCCGCATCACTCCTTGCACCCCCTCGCCTGCCAACCACCCATTACTGCTGCAGAAAGCGCAGCATACATGAATCACCCTGCAGCTGTCACAGCTCCCTGGCCCCAACCTAATTAACCAATTAGGGCATTTGGTTAACAATCAGTCATCGTCAGAGGACAAATGTGGGCTAGAAGGAGTCAGTCATATGGTGATACCGAGGGTGAAAGGGAATGGGATTAGATAATATGACTGCAGAAAATTGAGGTCAAATATGATGTGTTTCTGATGCAATCATTAAAACTGTTGACAGTGTGACACTGATGTTTCTGTAAACATAAACCTGATGGCTAAGAGATATTGAGCATGATGTGAGCAATGTCATCTTAAAAGTAAGAAACTTTGAACTACATTCAAACTCATCCAACCATCTGGCCAACGGAATTAGCTCATGTGGGATAACAAAGATTTCTACTTAGATTTGTAGTGCTGTACATTGGGTTTTTAATGAATGAGCCCAGTAATCCAGACATGCTACTGAACAAACTAATTATTTGATGTGACTTCAGTCAAGGTCAAGGTTCAATAATTCAACTTTATTTGTGTCAAATATGCAATGGGTCTTGCAGCACGGCAACAACAGTACAAGACAATAAGACAACATAGACTTTATTATTTATTAATGTGTTCATGTTGCTTTAACCTCAACTCAGTGATTACGACAAACCACATTTAAAATGGATAATGCATATTTCTAACAGCACCCCAAAAGCTTCAAAGCATGCAAGGCTCCTGGGCCAAAATGGGACGGACAGATACGGAAAGAGCAACAGATGGCTCGAATTGATGAGAAGAGGAAAATGACACTAGTGAGTTGAGAAGCATTCAGGCAGATTTCATTCCTATCCTCTCCATCATAATAAACCATTCAGTTGACTAGTAAGAGGAGAGCACTTGTCAAACACAATGTCTGCTCATCTCAGGGAAGTTTACCTTGGATTTACCGCTCTTTCTCACACACATACACATACACATACACATACATATCCACATACACATACACATACACATACACATACACATACACATACACATACATATACACATACATATACACATACACATACACATACACATACACATACACATACACATACACATACACATACACATACACATACACATACACATACATATACACATACACATACACATACACATACACATACACATACATATACACATACACATACACATACACATACACACAGCAATTGGCAGATTTCTACAGCCTTCTGTCCTTCTGTAAGGACATTTAATCCTGCGATTGATAGAAGCACAAGGACATACACACACACACGCACACACAAGCACACACACACATATGCAGATGGTGATTTTATGTATGGTCTGTTTAATATCACGTGTTTCACTCGCTCCTCTATTCCTCCGTCAAGTGGAAGGAATGATTCACAGAGCAAAGCCTGGTAAGCTAGGAGGCTCACAGCAGAGACCATGAGGAGATCCGTTTCCTAGCAACCGCTGCGATTGTCTCATGCTCCAGGTGTAACTCCCGAGGAGAAGGTGGTCCCATGTGAACCAAGTGGGTGCTATGCTATTTGATACCCTGTTATACCTGTACTTCAAGAAAACACTGAGGAGGAGTAGAAGGACACAAACACATTTTGCTTTTGTGCATTTGTGCAAGTCAAAAGCGGCAGCTGGTGAGCTTCAAGGTTTGAGGGGGAATATCATAAGCTCAGGTGTTTTTTTTTCCTCGTGTTACATTACCTCATCAATCAAGAAACACAATCTACTCTACGTCATCACTCAAGCTGGGCACTAAATTCTCCAATCAGTGTTGAACAGCACTCTAATTAATATTTTATTTCTTATTGTAAGTTTCAATACACATACAGATCAGTAGGGCTGCACAATCACCTCAATTAATAATAAATGGGCCTTACAATCATATAGTGCACATGACATTTAGCAAATCTTATACATAGTATGGATTGTTTGCCATACTAAGGCAATGAGGATGCCGATGCCCAAGTAGCAAGTAGTGAGTTCTTTCAATCCTCCTCCCCTGCTGTGCTCAAGATACAGAACTCAATGTGATATTTCACTTCGGCTGAGCATTTATATTTCTCTGCATATATTCCTGTAGGAATTTGTGAACGATCAACCACCAAAACTGTCTGCTTTGGGAATCTGTAGTCAGTACAACTTTCTTACATTTTCTTACTTCTATCAGAACTCTTAACACGTTTGCAAACAGTGTAAACACCACGGTAATATCATTTCATTCTGTGCCCTGGATCTAACTTTCTAAGCAATATTTTTCACTGTCTGTAGTTCAATATTGAAGAAAGAAAAAAAATCCCCAAAATCCCCAAACAGCAGATCCCTGAAGATGGAGGTTGACCGCTCCCGAACTTCAACGCTGGTGTGCACGCTGAAATGTGAAAATGTTCTGCCAAAGTGGAAGATAATTTTAAGTCAGGATTGTGACTGTTAAAATACTTGGCCGCAAATGATGTGGCTTCCTGGTCGCAGATTGACTATACGTGTTGACAAATCTGTCTTCATTGGCATTTTGTCTCATTGTGCAAGGACTTTTCAACAGATATACTGTACTGCATCTAATTCTGCCTTAAACCTTGAAAATTTTACCTCTTACGTTTTCACCACCACCACTATCTGTCACATCCCAAACATTCACCTCATCCCAAATTATAAATGGATTGAAGAAGTACAGCAGTTTGTTTCCCTGGAGGATTCTACTTGAAATGGCTCCCGGTATACTTGGGTCAAGAGTCAGTTCAACATTTTAGAGAAGAGGGTTGAAGGCAGAACAATTCCAAGCTCCCAGGAGAAGAGAGAGAGAGAGAGAGAGAGAGAGAGAGAGAGAGAGAGGGAGAGAGAGAATAATAGTGTACAGTAAATTAAATGATACTGAGGTTGAGGGCCAAGTCCTTGGTAACAGTGCCATCTATCGATTTTTCTTTCTGTCCTGCTACACAGCAATGTGAGCACATGTGCTTAATCAGAGATACTGTGCAAGCAGTTTATAGGAGGCAAAGATTTAACAGAACGAGTTTTAAAAATGATCTTGTGTGATTTTTATTTTTCCCCCTTCAGACATGAGATTCAATATCAATATTTGATAGAAAATAGTGCTGGTCTGTTCAAGAAGGTGAACATTAATCTGCTTGTGTATGTAAGCAATGTGGAGCGATGTACTCTATAACCATGTGACAGTACGTAAATAATATTATATAATAATATATATAATGAAGTTTATCATATCTCCCAAGGTTGTCAGCCAGTCCACATTAAGGCCTATATACCCTGAAATCTACAACAGAAACAGCTTACTCTCTCCAAAATCCTGAACTGTGACCGACAAATCCTTACGACCGCTGAATTCTAAGTGTTTAATCTGTTAGGACCTGGTAAGCCTATCTAAGTATCTGACCTCAGATCTGTAAGGGCAAAATCTTAATAATTTGGTTTAAACGGGAGTAGTATGTAATAAATAAAAATCTCAACCATAAAATTGTATAAAATGGTTATGTTGGAAATGTGAAAAAACAAGAGCCACTGACAATAATGTGTCATCACCACATTGACACCACACAGCGACAAATAGTGGACCTTATAAATGATTACCATGTCTTTGGTTTAGTATTGAAAATTCTATATTTGAAAATGAACAATATAATAATTCAATTGTACATTACTGTCCACTGTATCATAAGGCTTACTGGGAGCCTTTCAGTACTGCAGTACTCGTATGGGAGCATGAGCTTACACACAGACTCTGACATCACTGTAGTCTGTAGGAGTCTGTGACATGGTTAGATGGTAAGGGCTTATTCATCAGCACCATGGTTGATATTCACAGTGAAAAACAACCGTCAATGCCCAACTGCTCACGATGCTAATTTCTGACACGTCTCCGTGAATTTTAGTCCAAATCTGTGGTGAGTTGCAGTGACCAATGTAACTGTGCATCATATTTGACATTGGGTAGTCATGTAGTCATATAGGAGATCATTCGAGGAATAAAGTTATCAACGTGTAAGGACACAGTCACCTCAGAGTTAGATTAGTGTCCTGTATGTAGTTGCAGCACCTCTAAAATATTACAACATGCTACTATGCAGGTTTTGCGTCCACCACCATTTCTGAATATAGTCATTGTTACTGCAGGCTTTGTAAGACAGCACAGTGTGACATTTTCAGCATCAAATATGTTGCCAGCTTAGCACTGTGATGGGGCACAATCCTGCTATGTGACAAACTATACCATATGACAGCACCAGATCAATACTAGCATGTAATTGTGCCATTGATAGATCGCTACATGCAGCTTCTCACCTTGATGATTCTCCACAGCCAGTGATTTCTCCAGGGGGGAGCAGGATGCCCTCAATGGGACCAGGCCCAAGTAGTGCCTCGGTCTGACATGTGTCAGCCTCGATTAGTTTTGGCTGGTGAATGTGATGGCCTCTCCAATCTACTAGTACCTGCTCTGACAGATTACTGGTGCTATTAATGTCTAGATATTTTTCCTCCTGCGGAGGATTCATATAGAGTATGTTATTGATCATACATGTATCTTTCAGCTGTAGGAACAACCCCACCAGGAGAGGAGAGGAGAGGAGTGTGACTGATGTCAGACCAAGGCCAAAAGAGTATGTATGGTGACACACAAGCTCTGTGTGGTTTGAACGTTGGGGGTCAGATACAGTGTATGAATGTATACAGAGAAACATTGATGCTGATGTTGATGTTGTTTTACAATCATTGTAAATTTGATGAATGAGTCAAATGAATCTTTAGTATTACTCATATGCATTTTGTCAAGGAGAGGAGAGCCACTTATCTCTTCCTTCCCTGTGACTCAGCGTCACTGTCCTCTCCCTTCCCTGTTACTCTTCCTGGTTCCTCAATGGTAGATGACTTTTCCTCTCCAGTCAGAACAGTAGAGCCACTCCCCATCTTTACTAGAGTCTGAAAACACATCCCATCAAGAAATACCTCATGTCAACCTCTGCTCACCGAATCATACCCCCCTCTTCCACACTCCCTCATCTTATTCCTCTAATTTGCTCTTGTAAAAAAAATCCCTTTGACCTCTCCTCAGCTATTTTATTATTTTTATTTTATTTTTATTTCTTTTCCTAATACTTCTCTCTTACATGACCATTCTATGGTCATATGAATATTGTCAGGGCAACATGACTCTGACTCTTGCGCTTCGTGTAATGATGGTGATCTAGGTTGATGCTTATTCTAATGTTGCACTCATTGTAAGTAGCATCAGCTAAACACCTCAGTGTAAAATAAAATGTTTTTTTACTTGGAATATGAAACAAAGTGTTTCCAAAGACATGGATACTTAAGTCACCCAATTTGAAGTGTGCAGTTACAGCTGCATTGGAAATGCAGGTGCAAGATCGCCATCTTGTGGTCAGTTTTGGTCTTCAAAACAATCATTTCCATTGGAGGGGTCTTTTTAGCCAATGGCAATGTACATGTATCAAATGTTTGCATGCATGTATCTTTATGCATCATTTCTAAGAATTTTATACCTCTATAATCTTTCCGTACTCTTTTCCATTTGCTCTTTACCACACTTGACATAGGGATCTCACAGAAGTAAGAATATATATATATTGCTTCAGGAAGTATTCCCCCTTCCCCTATAGTCCCCTTGACATTTTAAGCATTTTATGGTGTTGCAGCTTGAATTCAACATGGATTAAAATTGTCGAGGTGAAAATATATTTTTAGAAATTTTTGCAAATTTACTGACAATAAAATAGAGAAATATGTCATTTAAATAAGTATTCAACCCTCTGAGGCAACATTTTGTTGAAGCACCTTTGGCAGTAATTACAGCTTAAGGTCTTGGCACATCTGGATTTTGGGATTTTCTCCGATTCTTCTTTGCAAGTTTTGCTCAAGCTCAGTCAAGTCAGTTCATAAATTCAGTGGGATTTAACTGTGGGCTTTGACTGAGTCACTCTAGGACTTTCACATTCTTGTTCTTAAGCTATTCCTGTGTTGATTCAGCTGTGTGTCCTGTTGGAACATAAATTGTCGCCCCAATCTAAGGGCCTTTGACACTCTGGATCAGGTTTTCCTCAAAAAATGGTTTCATTCACTGTTCCCTCCATCCTTCCAAGTCTCCCTGCTGCTGAAAAGCCCTGCAACATAATGCTGCCACCTCCATACTTCACGGGTGGGATGGTGTGCCTGGTTTGCACCAGACATAGTGCACTATAACACTATAAAATGCGTACAAGGACAAGGAACACTTCAACTATGAACACTTTCTAAAGACACTGTCTATGATCTATTCAAATCTGTCATTTAAACAAACTCTTTATAAGCAAAGACAAGGCCCCTCCAAACTTATAGCATCCTGGCAGCAACACCAGCCATCCTACCCTTTAATAGAATGTGAGAGAACTGGGTCGTTGTGGGAAAACACAGCTCCTCAGAGTCACAGCTGCCGAATGATGTAAAACCTGAAGTGACCTGCTATAATTCAATTTGTCTTGGTAGTGAAAGGCTCATTTCAGACATTTCTTAAGCAGGCTGTTGTTGGCCTACATTGTCTGGCACATACTACCCTAATCTTTGATCATGCAAAGGCTTATGCACCCCTGCAGTGTGCATATATTTTTTGCTGTGGGATGCGGCAATAATAAAGGTGTTCCAGTCATGTGGGCAGACAGTGATACTGTCTGACAATGTCTCCTTGTCATTTCTTTACATCGCTGCAGAGCATTCCACTTTCCAACTTAGTGAGGGATATACGTACTTGGTGAAATTACAGTCAGTGTGACTCCCAGTTTTATTAACCTCATAAAAACTAGCTATTGATCACAGCTGAGGATGGTTATTTTATTGTCCACTTTTTAGTTGTGACACATTATATTCCTCTACCTACAATTCACTCAACCTGAAAATCACATTAACCAAGATATATCCTTTTAGATACTTGATTTTATGTGATGATAAAATTCTTCTAAGTACACTTCTAAGATAAAAGGGACAGGTTGTGACGTATGGCTGTCACCAGCCAGTACGCAGAGGGCTTAGTTCAGCACCATGGATAGTACCAGCTGCTAATTTGTCATTGGGAATGCAAGTTATTCCAAAGAGAGAGGGAGAGAATATACCTTTAAAGCAGCTTCACTCAAGATCTGTTTCATATCCACTAACATCCCTGTTTTTTGTTGCTGTTTTTTTACCTCTATTCATGGAATTGATGTTGAGCTGATTTAGTCTGAATTTCTCTAATCTAATATCCTAGTGACTGACATCTCCATCAATTTGAAACAAAAAGCCACAGGTCCTTCCTCTGCATGCAGTCTTTGCAGGCATTAAATAATAATTGGCAGTATCCTTTATAAATATCATTTGAACCTAACTGCACAATGGGAACAATATAGTTTTCATTAGAAGTAATAGGTGTAAACTGTGTTTTTATTTATTTTATTACATTTGTCTTACATAGGGTCACTAGTGTGTTTTCCATACTTTAAGATTAAAATTGCATCTCAGTGAATGGCATTTGTATATAATTTTGCTTTAAATTTTGTTTTAAAAAATGTTGCAAGCAGCAATTGAGGGGATTGAGCCCAAATGGGAATATAAAGATTTAAGGCTATCAAAAATCAAATTCACCAGTGACAATTTCATTATTGACTAATGCATGGCCCTTAAGTAAGTGTTCCTGTTTCATGACATTTGGTGACAATATGCATCATTTTTGCGCTACTGGCGCACCCTACTGGATGGCTTTAAAAATGTCTTCAAAATGTCATCAATATATGGCTAGAGTAAGGATAATGTGTACTAAGTTTCAGGACTACATGACAAATATGAAGGTGTGGCATATTAATAATGTGAAATACACCTTTAATTATAAATTGGCTAATTGCAATGAATTCACATATGGAGTTACTCACCCTCTCAACTTTCAAACCTCTAAAGGATTCATGTCTCATTGGTAAGTAACTTCTCACAGGAAATTGAGAAAATGATTTTGGAAAAATAAGGAAAAAACTACAGGATAACAAAGTGCATTTTACCACCGCTGAAAGGCTCCACCTGATATTGATTCTTTCTTCCACTGAGGCAGGGAACAATGATATTCTGTCCATTAATGGGTCAAAACACTATACTTGTAGAGGACCTGATGACTCTGCCAGGCCCGATCACTGATACAATCTCCCCTTCAGAAAAGATTCAGACAGTTCATGGGATAACTGAGCAACATACAAATGCATCCAATGTATAGCAGTCCCACATTTTACTGCATTAACCAGTGAATTACTGTTGCACTATTATATCTGCAAATGTGATTCCCTTTAAATTTGATCAGACAGTGGAAGGAATGAACTAGCAATCAGTTTATTAAAAGACAAAAGAAGTTATGCATTACAATATGAGTTTTATAATATTTTACAAAGAAAATGCTGGGCTGACTGCTGCAGTACTAATGGTGGATACAACACAGATAATGGAGATTTCTACAACAGCCACCACTCCGCCTCTATAGTCTGTGATGCACATGATGCCACTGAACACCAGGCACCCAGAACGACGCAAAAACATTCCCTACGGGGAAAAGCTTCTGACAGCCATATGTTTATAGAGCAATAAAGACAAGTAGTAGAAGTACAGGTGGATCTTTATAAAGTCAGAGAAAGAGAAAGATGGCATGGTGAGCTCCAACCTGCACACCCAACAGTGGTGGTGAAGACAACCTTAAGAGGTTTATGAAAGTCAGCAAATAGGAAAAATATAGAATGTAGATTTATGCCTACTTTCTAGATACTTGCTAGACTTTGGCCAGAGGACAGCCTCTACGCCATCGAGGCCAACATTGTACTCAAACATAAAGGGTTATTGTAGCACAGGCTTGCTACCCCGAGGTGACAGACAGAGACAGGCTACAGGGAGGACAGTTTACTGACCGATATGCCATTTTATTTTACAAACACTGAACAAATCAGGCCACCATGTAAATCAACAGAAATCTTTCATAGCAATCTGGTCTTTTCATCTCAGTCTCTCCGGTTGCCGGGCCTGCTGCCTGCTGCCCGGCCTAGTTCCCACTCACTGGAAAAGACAAACACACGGTTAAATCAGTTCCAGACTGCAGTTGTCCCATCAGCCTTATTGGCTGCAGTCGTTGTTGGATGCAGGGAGAATCAGCCTACCAGCCTGATTCTCCCCCGCATACAGCCAACGCCTCTACTACAGTTATGTTGTTTTAATTGGATTTTCCACTTTTAATGCTTTGATAATATATTTGCCTATATTTTCCCTACTCACACAGAGACAAGAAGCCAATAGTCAACCAAACCTGGCCTAATGTTCCTGGTCTTGGTTCCATTGCTTGAGCCCTCGTCCTCTGGGGCAGTCTGCTGAGTAGTTTAAATTAATTTGCAGTAAGTCTGAATTTAAGTAAAAATGGAGTATAAATGCTTTGTCTCAGTCATGAACTGTCACTTGCATGTTAAGGTCTAGCCTTTTTATGCTTGTATACTGGTTACATAATCTGTTATATCTTATTTGTCATAGTTGATTGATTTTCAGCTGACTTGGTTTCAGCTGACTTAGGCCTGAAAAGTCACCTGAGGCATTGTGATATTTTGTCACAGTGTACAGAAAAACATTTTTCTCTTTACTGGTCAGAATCTAATTATTAACAGGAAGTAATAGTTGTATTATTGTGAAATTTTTAACTTTGAAATTTGTACTTCAGAGGACATTATTCAGTGGTGAACAGTAGAGGGCGCTAGAGTATCTAAAACTAGTTGTGTCTGTGCTCTGCTGTAGACATATTCTCAGAGAGGAATCTTTTGAGTTTGACCTTTTGACCTCATGAAAACAAAACAAGCATTCATGGGCTCTAGATGCTAATAAGTCTCCTCAGTGACTGATTCAGTGATTAATTGATTGATTGATTGATTGATTGATTGATTCACAATAATTCAGCATATGTTTTGATCAAAATGCTCCGTTTTCAAATTTGTTCTTCAAACATCTTGAAACGAACTGGATTTAAAATGGTTTACTGTCGCTAAGACTGTGATGTGCATAGGATGTGGTGCAGCCCATATAATGTTTCAAAGAGCCTCTTTTCAACTGCTCCCCCTTCCTCTCTCTTGACCTTTGACCTTGAATTCCCACCCTCGTCTTAATTGACACATTTATCTGTAATTGCTTGGGTATTTTGGCACCTGATGTCTGTCCTGAAAATAACGTATGTACACACACACACACACACATACACACATACACACACAGTGACTGCCTGTCAGTTCAGAGAGAAATTGATCTTTTAATCTCCAGATGACTCTTATCCACTTCATGTCATGGAGACAGTCTTTGCCTGAGCCTGGTTAGGAGGATCTTTACAGTGGCACTTGAAGAGAAATGCATCCTTGCTAAATTCATGACGTGCAGAGTCAATTTAAAGTATATGTAATGATAAACATACTGACATAATTCAAAGTTAACACATTGTACTTTCAATTAGGCGAGTATATTTATAAAGTATGTGATTTTATACTGTAGCCCACGAAGCTTAACACATTATTACATGCAATGCATTGTTTTCCTTGACAGCAGATTGTGATTTTCAGACAAATGCCTGAAGAGAATATTTCCCCAAATCCCCTTAAAACTCTGTAATACAACATATTAATAGCTTAGCAAAAGTAACAAAAGAAGCTCTTAGGGGATGCTTAAGCATTATCTTCAAACTGATTGTTATTTATTTTCCTCTTTCATTTTAGAGAGGGGGATTCTTGTTTTAGGGATTTTCTGCTTTGTCATTCTGTACAGGATTTCCCCTGCTTGGGGAATAGTATTCCTATTTGTTTTCTGCTAAATGGCTTCTTCCCTCACGTTTTCTTTTCACCAAATATAAAGACTGTCCAAACAATACTGCACATCCAACACAGCATTCATGTTTCTAGCCTTTGATTTGAAGAATTCCTAAATTGTCCTTACAGTACAGTATACGCTGAGGTAAATGTAACATTGAAATGAAATGAACACATTCATGTTTCTGATTTTTAGTGAAGTCTGAATTCTGGTCAGGGCTAGGAAATAACTTAACTTAACTTAAAATAATACCAATAGAGAAGAAGGTTTTGTCCACTATGAATGGACGTCATTTCTGTAACACTGACTTGTCCCTAATTGCTGCTCATGAAAATGTGACAAAGATACGTTTATTAGTTTCTGTTGCACTGGCTTCAAGAATTAGGCTACTGTAGGTTTTTTTTTTTTAAAAATGGGTTAACTTACTGCACATTACTGCTCAGTTTGCCCTGTTTTTTGACAAGCTGCAACGGCAGTGTGGCCCAGGTCTGAATCTTTGCCAGGTGATGACGTAGGTCAGGGCCCAGTGGGGATGGTGGCAGAGATTAATCCAGACTCACTGTGCCTATCTATCTATCTATCTATCTATCTATCTATCTATCTATCTATCTATCTATCTATCTATCTCTATCCATCCATGCATCTATCTATCTATCTATCTATCTATCTATCTATCTATCTATCTATCTATCTATCTATCTATCTATCTATCTATCCATCCATCCATCCATCCATCTATCTATCTATCTATCTATCTATCTATCTATCTATCTATCTATCTATCCATCCATCCATCCATCCATCCATCCATCCATCTATCTATCTATCTATCTATCTATCTATCTATCTATCTATCTATCTATCTATCTATCTATCTATCCATCCATCCATCCATCCATCCAATATTATTTAACTTTCTATGTGGTAGAGGCCAT
>OOFE01051790.1:0-11705 GCA_900323365.1 Monocentris japonica | reverse complement strand
GTGCCTATCTATCTATCTATCTATCTATCTATCTATCTATCTATCTATCTATCTATCTATCTATCTCTATCTATCCATCTATCTATCTATCTATCTATCTATCTATCTATCTATCTATCTATCTATCTATCCATCCATCCATCCATCCATCCATCTATCTATCTATCTATCTATCTATCTATCCATCCATCCATCTATCTATCTATCTATCTATCTATCTATCTATCTATCTATCTATCTATCTATCCATCCATCCATCCATCCATCTATCTATCCATCCATCCATCCATCCATCTATCTATCTATCTATCTATCCATCCATCCATCTATCTATCTATCCATCCATCCATCCATCCATCCATCCATCTATCTATCTATCTATTCATGCAAAAGTAAAAATTCATTTGTCTAATCAATCAAAAGTATAGTTCTATCAATACTGAAATCATCTTATTACATTTCCCATACTCCCATAGTGAGGTTTAGAAACTCTCCTATGGTATCACTATAATATTCCTATAGTAATATTTGCACAGCATCCTTCTAAGATTTATCACAGCATGACTGTAGTGTTTTTTTGTAGTTGTAACACTGAAAGGCAGAATGGCCCAAACATAATGTACTTTTACACTTTGAACACATTTGGAGGTCATCGGGGAGGAGTGTAAACACTGTTCATTGTTCCAATCCTGAATACGTTAACGGAACAATAGGTAGCATTAGGACCCTGAGGATAAGGCTCTCTGCATCCCATTGATTTGACAGCTTCAGAGCAGTCGACCAGTCAGAGAAAGGATGTGAAAAGGAAAAGGAGGCTTGCGGCTTTTGCGGCACACATGAACTTTTGTTAGATTTCTTGGTTGTTATTTAGGCCTGCCACAGGTCCACTGAAATGTCTGTCAAAGAAAGCTGGCTAGTATTCGCTACGTTTTCAACCGGATAATCCCGAGTTGCATCTTGGAATATAATTGTACCCGCTGCGTTTTATAGGCAAAGCCCTCGGAAGTACCGGGACGGAGTTTATTTTCCGTGGAGCTGAGAATTTGTTTCTACCCCTCCTGCCTCTCCTCTGTTTAGGAAGTGTGTTGCAACCGGTCAAATTGTATCTGGACTGGAATTGGAGACGCACACGTGCATCCTCCTTCCTCCGGTTGCAGACGCATTGTTTTTACAGCAGCCAGGTGCCGCAAGGACTCGCTTGCTCTTCTAATCTGGGATTTGTGTTAGAAATAAAGAGAGCGAAAGTATGTCGCTAAGCAGAAGTATTGAATTTGAACATTTCGAGGAGCGAGAGAAGATTCATCGGTCACCAAGGGCCAATTCAGGCTCCGGGTCCCATTCCGGCTCCAGAGGAAACGGTCTGGTCCCCAGCCCGGCGCACAGTGCGCACTGTAGTTTCTACCGCACACGCACTCTCCAGTCGCTCACGTCCGAGAAGAAAGCCAGAAAAGTGCGGTTTTATCGCAATGGTGACAAATACTTCAGGGGTTTGGTGTATGCCGTGTCCAGCGACCGCTTTAGGTCCTTGGACGCCCTGCTCATGGAGCTCACCCGCTCCCTTTCGGACAACGTGAACCTTCCGCAAGGAGTCCGGACGTTATACACGATGGATGGAGGCAAGAAGCTCACCAGTCTGGATGAGTTGGTAGAGGGTAAGGGTCATTAATGTCGCCTCCACGGCATGGACATGGATACTCAGGCCGGCTGTAGCCTAATCAGGTTTCCTTGGGTATTAGACTAGGCAAGTTAAGCAATAGAAAAGAACTCATTCATTCACATTTGAGGCTTGCTGTTTACTTTAAGTATCTACTTAATATGTGGCCTAACAGGAAAGTTGAAATTGCCACTTCAAACCAAAAGGTTACTTTGGGAATAGTTCTGTATGCAAGGCATGCTGGTATAGATACAGCACTGTGTCTATCCATTGATGTCTTGAGCACATGATGGTATATTGGATTCAACATGGAAACCTCCCATGCATCACTTTGATGTAGCTGTTCTGACATGCTTGACCCAGTGCATTCAGGCAAGCAGACCCCTGGTAAGTGGGGCTTTAGTCCAACACAGTACTGCACTAATGTCCACCACTCTCCATTGATCTTTATCGGAGCCCCCACCCCAAATGACTATATTTGATTCAGTATGAATATTTGAGCTGAGATTGTGTGTGTGTGTGTGTGTGTGTGTGTGTGTGTGTGTGTGGTTGCAAGGTTCATTGGCTGTAAAAAAATCTTTCAGAGTGATGAGTGATCTCACCCTTGGGGCATGGAAGATGGAAGTTCTCCCTCCCCCATCCAGTGTCTGTCCACTGATCCTGTTTTAGGGGGGACTGAATTGTTAACATTGCAAGCAATTCGATGTAGAAATGTATTTAATTTATTTCTAGTTTAAAAGCTAAAAGGTGAATGTTGAAAATGGTAGCTCCCATTGGGGGGAAAAAAAGAATGCCTCTCACAGTCAGAGAGGTTTTGTAGGGTCTTTTTTTATGCAGGGGGGTGACAAGAACACCAAAACATATTTTGCTTCATGCATTCTTAGCACATATTAGTATTGTGGCAAAGTCAGTCACATTCTATTTCAGTTGTGCTACATTGCAGACACTGTCTCTTACCCTTTCACTTTCCCACTGTGTTGTCCCCCCCTGCAGGGACAGCAACCTGTCAGTAATAAGTTAAGCTTCATGCTGTCTGCTCTGTGACCTCCTAGCCATCCTCTTTTAACGTGAGAGATTACGGCTTGGCCACACTTACTCAGGAGCCACCGACCTCTTTCTGCAGTGACTCCTCTCACATACTCGGCTATTTTCATCTCACGTCCTCCCAAAACTTTAGGCACTGCACTACACTCATTTTCTCTGCCCCATCCCCTGAGAGACCGGGGAAGATTTAGGTCATTGCCTGATCCGCATAGCATCACTGGGTCGGCAAGTTGAGCAAAAGTTGTTTTGGTGCATTGGATCTGCTACAGATCTTTCTGCTCCTGCACTTCTACGCGTCAATATACAGCCAGTATATTTTGGAACATCTAATAAACCTCTCCTCTCCTCTTGCTGGTGGAAAAATTGTTATATTTACAAGTTTGGTGCAAAGCTGGAAAAACTGTCTCCTGCTTCAACGGCTCATTTTGTCAGTGACATAAACACAGGGGTCTCTGATGAGGTCAAGGCTATCACACTATCCCAAAACAGGCACAAGTATATAGTCAGATATACTGTCCTGTGTCCACTAAAGCCCTTCAGACAGACGATGTAGGCAGGCCAAGCACCAATGTCTTGTCTTTGTTTACTCACCCATCTAATGGACAGGGAGAGGGAACATTATTGCACAGCTCAGCAGTCTGCCTTCATTGATTGAGTACTGCTGGGACTGTTTGTGTGGAAACCCAATCAAGCACCATTCACATGTGAGCCCCTTATAGCTGGATGGGATTACCCAGTCGACCGGTCAACTTGAACTGCTGTGCTTGTGGAACTGAACACAGAGAGGTAGCAGATACTGAGCTGGGGTTTAGAAAGAGCTTTGTAGTTTATCATGTGAATATGTGGGGGTGCACAAAATGCTTACTGCCAAACGCACTCATAATAACAAGCAAGTCTGTGAGCCGAGGGATTAATTACAATGTTGAGCATTAATTCAGACCATACATGTGCTGTTTTCATATGAGAATCTCACAGGGTCACTTTATCTTTTTGGTAACGATGACGTCTTCATATCACCACTCATACTATATGATTTACCATTTAGTGATAGTGTGTGTTTCATGTCAGTGGCAGCTAAGTGACCACAGCGATGCCACTGCAGTGAGCAGCTGGGCTAGTTTGAATGGCCCTGTTAAAGGTGATCTCATCTGTTCTCCACATGAGGACTACAGCCAGTGGAGGGTGGCTGAGGCTCCCCTAAGCTTACTGAGAGACGGCACACCTGAGGCCCCCAGGCCCCAGGGAATAGACTTGTCACCAGTCGCCACCTGAGAGCATCTCAGTATTCTGTCAGTGTCCCCGAGTTGATGACCGCCCCAGTTATATTTTGTCTTCGTTTTCAGCCGTAGTTCAGTCCCCCCAGCTGTGTCCTAGCCTTTTAATTAGCCGTTGGTTAATTGCTAGCTTAATAAAGCCAGGTATCGTGGGACACACTGTCTCTCGATTCTTTTGTCTTGACATACATCAGATAGCCAAAATTTAAGACATTAGACTTAGATTAGAACACAGCACTGTGAACAGCACCAGTACAAGTTAGTTGACGGATACATTTCTATGGACTTCTATGCTGACTATAAATGAGGATATAGGTTAGCCCCATCTTCAAGCTAAGCAACTCTCCTTTATGAAGAATGGGACCCAGCCGTTGAAAGATTCTCACACAGACTGAAAAGTATAGGTGCACCAGATATATCAGAACCATGTCTAAACAAGCATGAGCAATATGTCTTAGATTAATAAGTTCTTTATTGACCTGGCAAATAGTAGTCTGCAGGGTATTGGTTCTGCTAAGCTAGTTTCTTTAATGGACTACTTGTGGATTTTTTCAGCCAATTTGTGTGGTATTACTGAACCCATGCAATAATCTGTTTGAAAGCCCTTTGATGAAAAGAAGATGATGTTTGCATGAACAGAATGCAGACAGTATTATATTTTATATGGGGCTGTTAAGTTGCTTCTCAGAGAGGGTCAGTTGTTCTTGGACTCTTCAATATTTCTTTGATGAATGAAGTGTAAAGATAAAGTCTCTCTCACTCTTTCACTCTGACAGAACCATATTTTGTTATCCAACGCACAGCCTTCAGAACAATTACCAGACATTCTCATTGCAGTTTTCATTTACCAGCAAAACCCCTGTAGTTGTCTCATGACTTTGTTCTTAAGGGGAAACACTTGCTCGTTAACTGTTACAATGGAATGCTGATAGAGAAAGCAGAATGCTTTGGAGGCCAATGCAGCAGCTCAACAGCTGACAGTGAGAGAAGGCAGTGTTACTCTGGCCTGGCCTCTCAATGTGCCTTTTTGTTTCACTGAGGAATGTTAACTCTTTGTTAACCATTGAAGAACTGATTGGCTTATTGCCATGCTCACTTTTAATATAGATGTGATGTACTAAAGGTCCATGTTGTCATTTCTGCCATTTGTTTCTTCCTCCAGGTGAGAGCTATGTGTGTGCCTCCAATGAACCTTTCCGCCGTGTGGACTACACCAGGAATGTCAACCCCAACTGGTCAGTGGGCAGCAAGACTGGCACGTCACGCTCGCTCTCCTCCCTCAGCACCCTGAAGAACGAGCTGCAGCGCGAGTCCAAGGACTTCATCAAACCCAAGCTAGTCACTGTCATTCGCAGTGGTGTCAAACCCCGCAAGGCAGTACGAATACTGCTCAATAAGAAGACAGCCCACTCCTTTGAGCAGGTGCTTACTGACATCACTGATGCAATCAAGTTGGACTCTGGTGCTGTGAAGAGACTGTACACTCTGGAGGGCAAGCAGGTAAGACTATGACCATGCAGGCTCTCTTAGCCTAGATGACTAAAAATGCAATCTGAAAATATTATGGATACCCCATGCGTTCTTTTTCTAGAGCAACTTTACAGGTTCAGTGTCTTACTCAAGGACACTTCGACAGAAACACAGCTGTTGGTGGACAGACTGGGGATTGGACTTGTGACCTTCCAGTTATAGGACAGCCTGTCTAACCCACTAGGCGACCCTGCCACCCACTTTCCATTTACGTGTTCAAAGACCATATCATTTATGCACACCTGATAGATGCAAAGTTGGGTGAGGCAATTCTTTCATAGCAACTTAGGACAGTGGTGGCGCTAATACAGCTCCAGTTGTACGTGGGGTATGGGAGTGTCAGATGTGCATGTGAGAACCAGATGGAGCTGCTAGCTTTCCAACTGATTGTTTTACTTCTAAGAGCCACTATGATCTATAGGCTTCAGCTGTGTCAGCAGGCTGGGTGATTACACCCTGCTTAATTATCCAAACATGATTACACGCCACAATTATTTCAACTAGACACTAATGAAAACAATTTAGAGTTACGTCCTTTGGCCATGAGCATTTTTTCCTCCCTACCTGATCCACCCTATTAAGTCATGCACTGCAATCCATCTGGGACACGTATATAATGTTTCCATTTGAGATGAGGGGATTTTGAACACATGGTGCCTTTTGTATTCCTAAACAAAAGATTGTTGTTAATGTTGCCTCATCTGGGCAGTGTGTGCATGTATGTATGTATACACACACTTTTTTTTGGAGTTTTTATAATAACTGAAAATAGCTTTATTTGTATTGTTGTTTTTAGACAGTTTACAAAGTGTTTTAACAATCAAATGAATGCAAACATCTAACTCAATCAAGAAGACAGTACAGATAGATACAGTAAAGAGATAAGAATAGAGGGTTAAAACAATATATTGGTAATAAAACATTATTGGCTAAAAGAGTGTTTTAAGAAGTGATTGAAATGATGATACTGATTCAGCTCCTCCTGATTCAAGCTCAACAGTCAGGTTGTTCCAAAGTCGAGAGGAGCCGTTTTGGGAAAGCCTGTTTGAGGCCATGCTCTGGCTAATAGGGGGTTAAAAGGTCTGCCATATACCTTGGGGCCAGACATAACCGTGCTTTAAAAGTGATGAGTAAAATCCTAAACCTGACAGGTAATCAGTGAAGTGATGCTAGAATTTGAGTAATGTGTATAAGTTAAAATCCTATCTTGAGCATTGTGAACAAACTGAAGATGTGAAAGGGACTTTTGGCTGACTCCAGAATAAAGAGTTACGGTAGTCTAAATGAGAGGAAGAACATGAACATGAACATGACTTTCTCCAGATTACTAAATGACAAAAATGGCTTAATTTTGGAAATGGTTTTCAGCTGAAGGAAGCAAGAGTGCAGCACTCTCTTGTTCATCAAAGCTTAAGTCACCATCAAAACTACTCCCACATTGCAGCCAGATGGCTGAAGAGTGCTTGGCTCATTCTGAAACAATTCAAATGTGTTTAGGGAGCCAAATAAAACTACTTATGATTTATTTCATTTAGCTGCAACAAATTTCAGGCCATTAAGGCGTTCCTTGAAAATGGCTAGGCTGTTAGAGTCACTGGGTTTCAGGAGTAGATATATCTGTATTGTCAGCATAGCAATGGAAGGAAATGGATGATAAGTGGGAGCATTTAAATGGAAAACAGAATGGAGCCTAAAATTGAAGCTCGTGGAACTCAACAGGTAATGTGTGTTGAGGAAGAGGAGCTTCCTATTTGACAGGTATGAGATGAACCGATGAAACACTAAGTCCTTGATGCCAACCCAGAATTTGAGGTAGACAATTAACATTGCATTGTTTACAGTGTCAAAGGCTGCACTAAGAGGTAAAAAGAAAAATCAAACTAAAATCAAACTCTTACCCAAATCTGCTGCTAAAAGAAGGTCATCGGTTACTTTAATGCGGGCAGTCTCTTGACCATGCATTGCTCTAAAATCCAATTGAAATTGCTCAAAAATGTTGTGTCGATTCGTAAAACCTATTGGTTGGCTTTCTCCAGAGACCAGCCTGTCGTTGCATGGATTAACGGGATCTAGCTTGTTTTTTAAAGAGGGGTTGAACTACTGCATATTTAAAAACAGAAGGGAAAGTGCCATTTGCCAGAGAGGTATTGATTATCGATAAAGTCAAAGACTCTTTCAGGAATTTTGTTGGAACAACATCAAGGGGGAATGTGGTGGATTTCATAGGAGATGCAGTTTCTGATAGAGATGACAGAGAAGTGAGTTTGAAACAGTTAAATCTTTTGGAAGTTAGTTGTTGTCATGGATAACTGTCTTGACTGGTAGTCAGGAAACATGTTCCAGTCACTGAATTTTGACTTATCTAGAATGTAGTTTTTCAAATGTTTTATACTGTGTCCACCAAAAGTGTGGGGGCTGTAACCACAGGAAGTGAGAAAGAAGAATTAAGTGAGAAGCCAGTTGACATTTGTTTCCTGTGAGCTGACAGGAATTTTCATGGGCAGGACGGGCCGGAGAAATGACTCATGAGAATAACGATCCTTATCTCCTCCGATGGGGCCAGCCCAACATCCACTCTGTCGCAAGACAAAGCACCGTACAAGCACATAACCCTGCTGGCTTAGTATAATGATGATGTACATTTAATAGCGTAATGTTTTGTGTGGTGGGCGGCGGTCTAGAACGTAGTTTCTGGCTCTGTGACAGTGAAAGCGGCTCAGCTAGTGGGAATGATTGTGACGTGAGAAACATCAGACGTCACCTAAGCTGAATTAATGTCAGGGCTCTCGGTCTTAACGTTGGATACACACTCTAGATGGTAAATAATGTCATAAACTGATGCATTCAACAAGGAAAATAAAAGGTGAAATATCACTTAATAAGCTACACACATTAATGATTCTCATGAGTTACCCAGTGGAATCCCCTCAGTGACAATTTCAGTCTCATATCTGTGACAGAATTTTTTTGGTGTGTCTCTGTTTCTACCTCAGTGGATTCCTTGTAGATGAATGGCTTATTGACACTTGGAATGCTGCAATGGTCTGCAACAGCTTTTCCATGCATTCAAGGAACGTAGGTGCTATCCAGTTTATATTGATGTACAGCAGACACTTTCACAGTCAAAAAGACTTCTCCTTTTTGACTGTGAAATGAGAAGCAAGAGAGACAAAAGAGGCAGAGAGAATATGACAGAATGAGAGAGAGAGAGAGAGAGTACCCTTCCTCGGGGTTCGTTTCTACCAGGCAAATACAGCTGGAAGACTGTGGAATGTGGCGGTTTATTAGAGGCATTTGATAATGTCTCAAGGGATTTGCCTTTTTGCTTGTGGTGAATCCAAAATGAGAGCTCCAGGGTTGTCTGGATGGAGTGTCTATCCCTGGAATTTCACATTCAACCCCCACCCTCATCACCCAGGCTTGGCTTTTTATCTTTCAAAGCTAAAAAAGGACCCGCACACATATGCTTCTCTGATATGATCAACCTGTGCAATGGTTGGCTCAGTGGTTAGTATACAATTTTTAACTTTAATCATTTTAACAAAATAATTCTACATTCAATTGATAATATTCAACATTTATTAATACTATAAAATATACTTCTAGAATAATGCATACCTACCTTTTGAAACAAGCTGTGTATTTTTAGGCATGTTGTGTACTCATGCCAAGTTCCACAAAAGGCTCCCATCATTCAAGTTGTGCCTGTCAAAATACAACAGATCTCCGTGCCTACATTGGTCCATAAATACAGGCTGTAGAGATGATGTGTCGTGTGGTTAGGAATTCTGTAGAAATCCAGATATTATGCACTGTTAGTCATCCACACAGTTTTGCCTCCACTTTGATCGTAGATGCAGCAGTTGGAGTGAAATCCCAAAACACGACTCAGGCCTGTTGTGCTTTCAGGCAAGCCTAACGTCCTTTTACAAGATTAAAAATGGATGCCAGCCAATTCTACCATCGACATGACAAGCAATTTATATTTTAGATCATCATTCAGCCATTTGTATTTGCGATTTAGGATGTGTATTTTTTTGTGATCACACACTTTGGGTGACACATTGCACAACTCTTTTAACTTCCCTATATGGTAGCACTCACCACATGGTTTTTAATGATGAGCCTGTCAGCCATTAGTTACAGTAGTCAGTTTCCTTTTCCCCGTGATGGATGATTCCTGCTTCTGCTAGAGCTTGTGTATGTAGAATGTATACATGCATACATCCGCGCCCCGTAAAGTTCTCCACCATTAGTTGCTGTCTGGTGGAGACTGGCGTTTCTTCTGTCACACGTAATAGCCTGGCTGTGTTATAGTGTATCCTAGATGGTGCCTAAATGCTTACTTCCTCTACAGTAATGCCTTTTAAATAAAATCAATGGTTCCCATTTATAGGGAGATCAATCATAGAGTTAATATTGATGTGTTTATGAGGCAATAATCCAATAACATTGTCCTTGTTGTCAGCAAAGAGACTGCAGCAAAAGCCTATGCCAACTTCTATCAAATGAATAGGGAGCAAAACAGGATGTCTACCATCCGCATATGCCGAGGTATCGAAGAACTTTTACTTTTTTATTTGTGTCTGTCAATTTTAAGGTATCAAAAGGCCTCCAAATGTTGGCTTTTTAGCCATTAGTCTTATGGGAATTTGTATTGAGGAAATCATTGTTTGATTCTATTTAGAAGTATTGTTTTAGAAATGGTATCGAATTTGAAGCAGTAGAAGGTCTATTGGTACTGAAATGTTTCCAGCAATGCTCAGTCCTATTTGAATGACGCTGTGTCACTTACTGCACACAACGCAACTGTAATTTGGTTAAGCTCTGTGTGAGAAATGAAATTATGTTCTAGTTTTTCAGTCCTGTCACATAACCAGCTTTGCATTGGTTTTCTTGCAAGAACTTTTGATGAACAAATATCCATGACTATGTCTGCCCAAAGCACATGGGCTAAAGCATTTGTTACTGGATAATAGAAAACATATTCAAAAAGGCCATATATACATTGTTGTTTTTTGTTTCATATCCAGTTTGTAAAAGTGATAAACCAGGAATTAACCTCCTTCAAAAAGTACCAGGATTTTATTTAATTTTGTGTCGCCTATCATTTTGTAAAAGGAAGTGTAATTTTTCAGTGTGTTCAAACTGCAATATCTCTGTAGCAACATAAAGAAGAGTGTATTTTCCACACTCACATTACTCTCTTGGCTTCAATAGGACTCCATTAAGCCTGCAACCTATTAAGCCGGTAACCTGATCCTTGGAGAACAGAGCTGGACACCTGACAATATCCTGTCCAGGACAATTCAACTGAATATGATATAATTTTGTTTTACACAGGCTACAGCAAAAAATTGTATTTTTCCCCCAATAGAGCATGCACAAATTGTGTCACATATAATAACATGATCCTGATATTTCTAAATATTGACCTTTTTATTTCTTTGAGAATTGAATGGAATAGCATAAAATCTTTTCACTTTCCCCATTCCCCCGCCTCTGTCTGCCTGAAGAGAGTAGAGAGGAGGTAACTCTCCCAGACCAGACAGGTCTGGCTAATCTGACAGCTTGACATGCGTGGAGCCCTCTGTGTTTGAGCCTCTCGTCCTGAATAAGCCTCTTTTCACACCCTGAGCAGTGCCACACTCGTGGCTAGACAAGCTATGTCTGCTTTGATTCCCCATGCATGGAATTGGGCAGTGTGTATGTGTATGTGAGGAAAAAGAGAATCCTCTTTGTCTGGCAGCAGCACAGGAAAGAGTTTTATACTGTCCTCCTTTGGTTTAGTGAAGGAGCAGGTTTCTTTATGTAACTTCCTAGTCTGACATGTCCCTTTTAAACCTTTTGACACATGGCCTAAAAGCAGAAACACAGTATTAATTCTTCTCAGATTCTTTGTGACAGTGAAGCAGACCGATGATCCTGATCGACTGCTTGAATATACAGTATGTTATATGCCACTCACACACTCAACCCAAACTGTTTTTATGCAAACACTCAACCCTGGAACATTTACATTGGGTGGCTAGTGAATGGTGCTGCCTGTGTGCTGGTCCTGTAGATTGATGACAACGTAGCCTGATGTCCTCTATAGTCACCATTGATGGGTTAGTGCATCATTATTTTGACATCTGAATTGGGCTTCTGTATGAATGCATGCCCTGGATTATGGCACAAGGGATTGTTACATTACATCCAGT
>OOFE01051777.1:0-14118 GCA_900323365.1 Monocentris japonica | reverse complement strand
AACAACATGAAAGCATGGATCCATCCTGCCTTGTATCAACGGTTCAGGCTGGTGGTGGTGGTGTAATGGTGTGGGGGATATTTTCTTGGCACACTTTGGGCCCCTTAGTACCAATTGAGCATCGTTTAAATGCCACAGCCTACCTGAGTACTGTTGCTGACCATGTCCATCCCTTTATGACCACAGTGTACCCATCTTCTGATGGCTACTTCCAGCAGGATAATGCACCATGTCACAAAGCTCAAATCATCTCAAACTGGTTTCTTGAACATGACAATGAGTTCACTGTACTCCAATGGCCTCCACAGTCACCAGATCTCAATCCAATAGAGCACCTTTGGGATGTGGTGGAACGGGAGATTCGCATCATGGATGTGCAGCCGACAAATCTGCAGCAACTGCGTGATGCTATCATGTCAATATGGACCAAACTCTCTGAGGAATGTTTCCAACACCTTGTTGAAAGTATGCCACGAAGAATTAAGGCAGTTCTGAAAGCAAAAGGGGGTCCAACCCGGTACTAGCAAGGTGTACCTAATAAAGTGGCCGGTGAGTGTATATTATTCTGTAAAGTCAATCTGGGTTTGGTTCTGTAAGGTTCTGACTGTTTACAATGGGAAACAGGATGAATATAATTCAATGGTAAAATTTAATTATAAAGGCAATTTTAAAGCACATCAAGACTAGATTGCTAAAAAAAAACACCATTATATAAAATTTACTCATTAATATCACAACAAGCTGTAACATTGTTATTTTAAACAATTCTATTAAATTATTCAAACATTTTAGAGTGAAATATCTATTATTTGACTGGTATACTGACCAGCATTCCATTATGTGTTTGGTTACTGTTAACTTATTTTAGTTTTCTCCAGAATTGGCTAATGCAATGTATTGCTATCTAGATATCCAACTTAAAGCTGCAATAGGCTTTTTATGTAAAAATACACCCATCTAAGGTTTTTATGTACAAATACACCTGAATTATCAGCCTAAATCACTAAGTGGGACTGAAACAGAAAAAAGTGTCCCATCCTCCCAATTGAGACACTGAAAATTTGCCCTATTTGCTCATCCATTTCTCCATTTTCCATGGTGTATGGTCACCATGGGAAATCCCCACACAGGAATTGACTACTCAAAGCTTATGTGTGAAATCCAAAAGTGTCTCCTAAACAGCAGTGAGTGAGCACTCCACCCCTACCAGCCACTAACAAGAAGATCCAAGGCCATAGAAGTGCAAAGTTCACTGAAATCACGTTACATGATTTCTGGGTAATGAAGTCCTTCAAACTTTAGAAAAATCTCTTACTGCTGCTAGTGGCGCCAAAGTGCAAAGTTGCCTTGTGCAGCTTCAATTAAAACTCAGCAGCCCAAGTACGTAAAGTACTTGCAAACCAGAAAAGACAAACGTATTAACCTGGTCTTAGTTTCTCTTGTCTGGCTTCCTGTAATGTCCACATTGACAATAAAGTCTTGTGTCTTACTTACAGGGGTTACACTTTTTGCTTCAATTTTTCAAGAATTTACTTCTTCCCTATAAGTCTACCTATACTCTGCTCGCAAGATGTAGGACCTCTTGTCATTCCAGGCATTTGAAAGAAAACAGCCTATAGCACCCCCTTCCTCTAGAACAGTGGTTCTCAGCTCCAGTCCTTGGGGCCCAGAGTGCTGCTGGTTTTCTATTTTGCCAGGTGGTTTTCATTGTAGCTGTCTAATCAGGGACTGTTTAGACCTGTTTAGGTGAATGCACTTAACTACCTGGCAGAATAGAAAACCAGCAGTAGTCCAGGCTCAGAGTTGAGTTGAACCAGAGTTGAGACCTACTGCATTACAACAAGCTTCCTGCAATTGTCAGGGAATCACACAATGGTTGCACAAACAAGGATTAACTTTTAAACCAGATTAAATCATGGTTTATTAATAACTTCTATTGCACCAAACTTTTAACCTAATTTGAGACTGCAAAACTTGAAAATCCACTTTAAACTTTGCTCAGGCGTTAACTTTAAACTTTAAACTCACACGTTAAACTGGTGGTTTAACTTTCATAATGAGTGGATGGAGGACAATGAGTGAGTTCCTTGAAGAAAGACAAAAGATGAAGTCAGCCCAGTTAAGTTTTACAGTAATGCCTTTGTTTTCATATTCAGCCTTTCAGGATTGTCTCTCCTCTCCATCACTTGCACTGATCTATTAAAGAATTCTGACAGCTGTCCTTTTCATTGACTGAACCGTGATGTTCCATTAACTCGACCACAACATTTTTGTCACTGGAAGAGAAATTGTAGCTTCTCTGCAGGGTCATGACAACTTTTGGCAAAGCTGATGTTGATTTACTCGCATAATTATTAAGCTAACACAGTGGAGCAGGTCAACAATGTTTGTCTTGAAGATCTTATGGACATTTGTCCTTTAATTCAGTTTACGTCTTTAATTTAGATTATTGATTATTAAATCAATAATCTTAGAATTATAAACTAAACTACCGTTAAATTTAAATTGTGCAATGCAGCTCCAGGTAATTTTAAATCTAGGTTTACTTATTTTTAATGCAGTTTAATTAAACTCTGATTATCATTCATCTTAGATTCAATTCTGTGTTGGAACTACTCAGCCAGTGTCTCAGGATTTCACTCCAGACCTACATTAACTCCCACCTTATCAGCACTCCTTTCTCTTTGCTTACTTGCAGTCTATTAATTTATTTATTTATGATGGGTAGCATAGAAACGGCCTTCTCTTCACTTTCTCTCATCAGTGAGAACTCACTTTTTCACAGGTGTTTTAACAGGTTTGGGCCTTGAAATGAAAAAGTTTTTTTTCTTTAGGAACAGTACCTCCCACTACAATGATTATTTGGTAAAACATTTAAATGAATCCTGTGGGACAAATCCTATATTGAAGAGAATACCAAAGTCTCTGTTTGGCACTCAGTTCTGCAGTTTTAGGAATCAGCCTTTTACAAACTCATGCTTTCATTGTCCAAACTCTCTGAAGTATTTTGAAGTGTCTTAAATCTCGCAGTCATCAGTTTTATTTGACCTATTACAAAAAAGGTCCTCTCCTTCTCTTTAAATGTTTTTAAATGGCTCCAAACATGTTATGTTTTGACAGCCAGTGTCACAGGCCCATTAAACAGCATCCGGACTACAGAGTGCCACAATGATGTTGTCATGATGGGTTTTTTTTCCTTAGCCATGTGGCATCTGAAATGGGGGCTTTACTAATCTTTGGCCATATGGCCCCTAGGAGGGGATCAGGGCAGAGGGGGAGGGGTTGGTAGGTTGGCCTGAAATACAGAACAAAGAGTGTGGAACAAATCCGTGTTGCCTGAACCGCAAGGTAAAAGAACTGTGTTGAGCCAGCAGTAAAACACCCTCTTCACCTCCAAGACCACCTGGGATTTACTTTTGCTCAGTGGGTGTGAAGCTTCCACGCTACTTAGGATAGAAACAACCCAGTGAAACACTACTCACAAATGTCCTTTGAACAACAGCTGGCTTGCATCAGGAGAGCTGCAACCCTATAGTACTTTGTTGGAGTGTTTCCTACTTTGGGGAGTACTTGGCTAAGGTATAATTTGGGTTGAAAATAGAAGTTCCCTGTATAGTGTTGAACCAGAGCTGTCTGAGCCTAGTGTGGGAGTTTGTTCTGATGGAATAACTGGAAAATACAGAAATTAAACAATAGTTTTAGCAATGGTTTGTTCCATAAAGACAGCAACAGGCTTTACAATATGAAACATGGAGAGATTTCAGAGCTTTTATCGTTATGTAACAGCAAATGCATTGTGAAAGGCCATTGTTTATAGCCTGCATTCTCTGAAGGTAACGCTTTATTTTCCGGGTCTGCAACTTCCTAGTAATTTCCTAGAAAGGCGTTGATAAGTAATTGATAATTTCTTCGGAAGTTTCCTGGAAAGAACTACGAAATTATGTAGTAGTTATATAGAAAATAGTAGAGGTCAGTTTGGTGGACTTAAAAAACTACATTTCTAAAGGAGTTTCCTTGGAATAACTGCAAAACTATAAACTATTTATTGGTAACATCAGAGGTTGATTTTATAACCTAAGTAATTATTCATATAATTACATGTATAGAAAATTAGAGGAAGTTATTGTCTGTATTTGTTGAATTATTTATCTATATTTTATAACCTCATAGGAAGACAGACATAAACTTTTGTTGCCTGTTCAGCTGACTTGTTGACCATTGGGCAAAACACCCTGTAGACTATGCTACTGTATAGTGGAGTCCAACACAAATTTACCTGCAGACATCCTGGTTTAGCATTGGCAGCCTTGTCAGCAACCCACTAAAGAGTTGGTCAACTGGCCTACCAAAAGACTGTGCCCCTCAACTTTGAGTTGATAGTCTGCATCACCTTAGACTATTTACTGAAACTGACATTAACGTCTTCTTACCTACAGAATTTTACTGGACATGATCATTTGGATAAATAGCCCACACAGTGTTCATGCACGCACATTAAGAGCTCGCATCGAGATAGGGTTACCTGTTCAGGTTGAAATCAGGCTGTGTAAAAAGTGTTATATGTTTAGAAAGATCTGTAAAATGTATGCCTACAGGAAACTGTCTCATGAATGTCTCATAACACAACTGTGGTATGAATAAATTCCAACTGGAGTTGGAATTTAACTTTTTGTTGCAAAAAACAAATTCCAACTGGAGTTGGAATTTACCTTTTTTGTTACAAAAAATCCCAAATGAAAACAAAATGCTAACAAATGTCACATCATTCTAGCCTAAAAATGTTTAAATTGGAAGAGAGCCCATGAAGCTGTGTACTTGCTTTTGAATGAAAGTTGCTCCCAGCTCTTGTACTATTACAGGCCCAGGATGATTCTCAACTGCCAAATTAAACAAGAGGCACAGACAGCCAAACCACTTTTCTTTAGGCATGAGGAGCTCTATTCATTCAAAACTGATACCTCTAACACCCAGTTCTACTGTTTTGACTTGCCCTGGATGTTCAAAGAGGCCATTTGGGTTCATTGAGAAACAACAAACACATGATCACCATGCAAATCTCAAAGAAAGCACATACTGAATATTCTCATAGCAAGAATGTCACCACTATGGCAGAGGTCAATGGGTACAGCCTATGTTCAAAATGGATTAAATTCGCATTTTTGTCACTCTACACACAATAACCCACAATGAAAATGTTTTTCCGGTCCGGTCAATTCAATTGATTGGACATAGTTAAAGAAAGGAAGCGTATGTAAAAGGTCCCACAGATGACAGTCCATGTCAGAACAGAAACTCTACCATGAAGTCCAAGGAACTGTCTGTAGGATTTAGAAGAGGCATTGATATGGGAAAGGTATAAAACTATTTCTAAAGTTGTGGGATTTCACAAGAGCACACTAGTCTTCAACATTAGGAAACGGAAAAAATATGAAACTAGCTGATTAAACTGAGCACCTGGGCAAGAAGGACCAGGGTCAGGAACAGACCCAGAAGCCGGAAGGACAAGTCAGTGTAACACTTCACGAATCTGAGCTGGATGGCAGAGTGGCCAGAAGGAAGGCACGCCTGAAAAAAGGCACATGACAGCAGCCTGGAGTTTGTAAAAAGGCAGAGCATGAGCAAAAAGATTCTGTGGCCTTATGAAACCAAAACTGAATGCTTAAGCCATAATACAAAGTGCTGTATCTGGTGGAAAGCATCTAACAGCATCCCTACTGTGTAGCATGGAGGTGGCAGCATCATGCTGTTTAGTGACAATTTATGTTCCAACAGGACAATGACCCCAAGCATACAGCCAAATCAGTACTTGAATGGCTTCAGAACAAGAATGTGAAAGTCTTTGAGGGGCCCAGCCAAAGCCCAGAGTTGAATCCCATTGAAAATCTGTTGAATTACTTAGCTGTTCACGGCTGCTCCCCATCCAGTTCCCACCATCATTAAATCTGGTCAAGTCATAATTTCACGATATTCACATGTGCTTCACAACAGTGGCATTTACTACAGCATGGCAGGGTGCACAATTTCCCCTTTTGCTTTCACCATGGCAATGGAGGCAATCATTAGGTCATCAGAATGGGTGGTAGGGGGGAAAGACTGCAGAGAGGGCTGCGCCTCCCACCTATCAGGGTGTATATGGATGACATGACTAGTGTACCTATTACAGCACCTTGTACCATAGTTTAAAGTGAAATTTTCACATTCTCTAGAGCTGCTTTAACTGGGCTATGAACTGTTTTGATAATGGTATATTAATTTGCCATCCTTTTCAACTCAACTACATTGAATGATTCTTAATTTTTTGTCCAGTATATTCTCTGGTGTATAGTGGATAATATTGATGAATGAAATCCCTGTTGAGACTTGGTAGTATAGTTGCCTAAAACCTTAACATTTGATAAGACACCTTGATCTTTTCAAATGTCAACATCGATATAAAAGTTTGCTATTTATGTAAATCAATGCCAGTTGGAAAAGCCAGTGGTTATCCATTCAAATGTAGAGGAGGCAGGAAAGGCTTCCCAGAGTGTCTCAAAAAATGTCATACTTGATGCAGATAGCTACATTTAATCAAGGGAAACATCATGGGGGATTTCAGCCTGGAAGAAAATGGTTGTGAATAATTGCTAGAATCAAGTCCTCATACTACAGTGTATGAAAAGGGCCAAAAGAATTGTCTTACATTTACTGATCTCTCTTGTTTGGCATATCAAATGAACACAATATTCATGCAATAATTTGAAAATTATGTTTTGCTCCTTCTATGTATGAGGGGGCAGCTAGGGCAACTATGTAGCTGGCAAGTTGACCCAGATGCAGGGATGTGTTTATCTGTGGATTCTTCCCCCACTGCCCCTCAGGCTGTGTGACTGTTTTCTCGAGGCCAGTGATTCTTCCCATTATTGACATCATATTTGATTTTTGTACTTGTGACCAATATGAAACAGAATAATGAGATCTTGGTGTCCATGTAAAGTTAAGTGTTCAGCATTTTTTCATACTTGCAGGGTAAAATATACCCTGATCCGACACATCATATTGGGACTTTGTTGAGAGGACTGTGATCATGTGATCCTTTCTGGCATTGATGAATTCCTAATACTATAATGGGTTGTAGTGCTACAGTGTGAACCCTTTTCCGTTCTGTGAGCAATGACATGAGTGGATTCAAAGGGACATGCTTTAATTGCCAGTGGGAAAAGCTGGCCTTGATTTGACAAACTGCATGGAAGCTCTAATTTTCTGCTTTGTGGTTGTTTACTTCAGAATCCTCATGGGAACCAGGTAAAGGTTGCATTGTTATGCTGATGCTTTGTAGCTTGTGTAGCTCCATTCACAAGCAGAATCATATCCTGTTTAGCATTACATTATGTCAGTGATAGAATGTTTGAGCAGAGTTTAATAAAGATATGTAATATGGAGACACCAACCTTTAACAAAAACTCAGATATCTCTGTGTGCAAAAAAATGTGAACTCCTTCAATCAATAACTTGTGGCACCTCCTTTAGCAGCGATAACTTTGAGTAAACATCTCCTATAGCCACTTTAGTGTCTGGCGTCTTCCTTGAGAGATTTTCACCCACTCCGCCTTACAGAACTTGGCCAACCCGGTGAGGTTTGAGGGCTGTCTCGCATGAACAGCCCACTTCAGGTCCTGCACAGCATTGCAAATCGATTTAGGTCAGGACTTGGAGCAGCACACTAAACTTCTTCTTCCTGAGACATTCTTTGGTCGATTTTCTTGAATGCTGAGGATCAGTGTATTGTTGGAACAGCCACTTTCAGCCCAGCTTTAGCTCTGGGACTGGTGTACCTCAGAATTCATGGTTCCTTTAATGATGTCAATATGTCCAGGTCCAGAGGAAGAAAAACAGCCCCAGACCATGACACACTGCAGTGGAGGCTTGTACATCTTTGGATGTTATTTTTGAGTTGTTTTTTTTTACTAGTTTTAATATTACTTACTTAACTTACTTACTTACTTCCTGATGTCCTCTGAGGTCTCCTTAGATTGTGCCATTGAGTTTTTTTTTCACCTGCATGGGTAACACCAAACTGACGGGATTTCTCAGCCCACCTTTCTCACCTTCTCACTTTACTCGAGTTACCTACTTACCTACTTGATTTAACTACTGAAATAGGATGTTCACTTATTTTTGCATTTCACTATGCGGACAATTCCCTCTAAAAAAACATGAAATTGGTAAATATACTTTATTTCAGAAGAAAAGGAAAATTTGATTAAATAAGGATTGCATGCTCAAAATTTCTATAATTGCATAAATTCATAAACTATTAAGCATGACTGTACTTGTTGTCAGAAGCCATGAAAGCCAAACACAAAGGCATACAACCTTTTTTAAACTAAATGTATGAATGTCCAATCCCAAAAATTTAAACCCATGCTTTTGATCCGCCCTTGTAATAAGTAGATTTGTCCTTGTTTGGTGGTGGTGATGAGCTTAGCTCATGGGAAAGACCATGTGGGCAGCAAGTGGGTTCCACTGAGTTCTGCACTTGCAGGGCTTTGTCTGTCATTACTGACATGGGCCAAGACCACTTTCAAAAATCCCAGAGTAAACACATGCTTCCAAAAGTCAGCGATGATTGACAAATAAACTCTGAGGCTATCTGCAACTGAACCCTTCCCCTGTCAAGAAAGCTAAGCCCTGAAGAGTACACCAATGACACTGAAGGAAAAATGGAACAGAAATGGCCAGAGGCAGGGATGAAGTGTACCCCTATGCACCAACAAAACACGTTCACTCTTGCTATTTGTGGATACCTATTTCCTGTGGCAGAAGCGTTGCATCATGGATGGCTTTCTGCTACCTGTATTTTCTGTATGTGACCCCCATTCCACTGCCACTACCCCTTTTTCATATTTTGAAATGTTTGCAGTCCAGTTCCCTGAGTATCCTTCTTAATTGAGACAGTCGGAAGGCAGAGAGAAAAAGGTTCTGGTGTGGGGGGGGGTTAACCACTGCACCATCTCTGGACACAGGTCTTTTGTTTTGTGTAGTGGTTTACAGGTGAGTATAAGCTGGGTCTTGCTGGGTCTTTGGTAGGCATATGTTCCATACTATGTACAAAATTGGCTATGAAGCATGTAAAGGCTAAATGATTTCATTATGGAGGTACATTTTAGGGTCAATGCAGTCATATCAAACTATAGCCTAGCTATAGCCTTTGCAAAATGGCAGAAATTTTACTTTTATTTGTTAGTAGGTTAATGTGAACAAATATCTAACAAATATAGTTCATATATTTGATTTCACAATATGGTGAATAAATTGTTTTTAAGGAAACAGAAAATATGGAAGACACTGAGGTAATTCAGTTCAAAATATGACACATCTGTCTTTCCAAAAACACTGATGCTCTTACAGCATCTATTCAGAAGTCTATTTGTTTTCAATGTGCTACCCAAATCCCACCCCAAAGTCTTGTGGTTTTAGGGATTAGACTGTTATGTCTCAATGCCTGATAATTCCCACAGGATATGGCATTTACAATAAGGGTCACTGCAATGAAAACTGTTGACTCGGAAAGGCTAGGAAAGCACACAAAGAGCTGATGGAAAAGAACTCTAGCAATGAACTCTAAGAAATGATGGGACACTGTGAAATCGATAACAAACATCAACCCTGATAGGAAATATATTAGCGTTAAACATGATTTTCTGAAAGCCAATGAACTTAAAGAGATATTCAACGTTATATCAAGTTTTTTTTTGAGCTGTAAACATTTGTATGACTTGTATGACATTGTGTAATGCTAGCTAGCTCGTAGGCTATCTCAAGTGTGTTGTCAAATGGATGTGTCAGAAAAATAACAATTTCAGTCCTTTTCATTTACTGTTTGGAAATGGTTATGGTGTTGGGAAGATGTAAATACCTCATTAGACCCATACCAAGTTACATACAAGCATTGAAGAAGCACAGATTACACTATTAATAGCATTGTGCACCTGATTACCAAGCATGAGAGGATCCTGAGGCTTATGCATGCCTATTGTTTATTGATTTCACACACTGCAGTACCATAGTTTAATATAGAAACTATAATACTTTTTTAAAATTTTTAACTAACCGCACCCAGTATGTGAGCGTCAATAAGGCCTTCTCAGAGCCCAGGTCTCTAAGCGTGAACAATACAGGTATGAGAATGTTGACAGTCTCTGCTCCAGGCTACAGCAGAGACTATATTTCTTAAGTAGACTGACTTTTTGGAGAAGAGAGAAAGTACATGCTGCTCTTTTTTCATGCTTTCATCATACCAGAAAGCATTACATAGATATGGTATCACAGCTTGGTTTGGATCTGTCCGTACAACTCAAAAACTTAAGATCCAAGATAAGTCAGTAGTAGAAGATAAGAAGGTTAGACAACAACACAACTTGCTGCACTTTTGAAAAGTTGTTGTACAATTTTATTTGGATTATAAATCTGATGTAAGATGGTATAAAACGCAGATAAAAGTGTGAAAATACAAATTCAAAGCTGCTGCCAGTATAATTTGAAATTTGATGACTTTGTTTACCCCTTAAGCCCCTGAGCGGTCATGTTTTACATCACTGTTGCAAAGACGACTCGCCACTTGCTTCCACTTGCTTGGAACAGGAATACACTTGTGTAAGCATGGGAATCAGGTTATTTTTCTAATGGTGCAAGACATGGACGTCAGGAGCCAAATTCAAGTCAGACATCAGGCACTTAACTCTTAACGCCAAACGGCGCTCTCTCAGCTTGTATTGGGTGATGCTTGCCTGCCCGGTGTTAAAGTCTCCCTAATGTGTTTTGCTTTGTAACTGCAGTGGTTAATGTATGTGACAAAAAATATATATATATTACAGATGAGTAATTTATTAGATAACAAAACATTTTGGTAAACAGGCTACTATGTTTTGACACTGAAAGATAGCTAACCTACCAAAGCATAGCAATATAGTAGAGTGGATCTATCTTTCTTGACAAGACGTTGAGTAAATGATTATCCTGATTAGGACTTTAGTAACTGAAACTACAGCAACCGTTGATGCTGCAGACCTAGCTCGGTGTTGTGGGACTGGACAGCATCTGTACTTGTCTATGGATTTGTTCACGTACAAACAAGTAGAGCAGTCCTCTTCCTGTTTTGTTTGAGGACCGATTAAGTCTTGCACGATTAACAGAAAATCGTATTCGACGACACATAGAATAAACACACAGAATAAACGTTCTCTTGGCGGTGGTCTAATTTTTCTACAGCCATCGTACTATGCTATCAATATAAATTTGAGAATGACATATTGAGGTGAATATTCTACATGTAGGAGCTTAGAAAGTGAAAGAAGTCTGGTAGAAATTACTTTGGTTATCCATGTAATAATTTCACTCTAAATTCCATTCGTAATGTAAATTGTAGCTTCTCTACCATGAAGCAAAAAACGGTAGAACACCTATTTTGTAATTGTATTTACAGTTGACTAAACACCTTCTCTTAATGTGTGTGACGGCCCATCTTTGTCCCTTCGCCTAGTGTGAACAGCTTCCTGACGGAATGTCAATTACAGGTCACTTTATGCCGTGCCAGAGACTTTGATGTCATATTTCCTACTGGTTAGTGATAGAGGTCGATAAAGGTCATAGATTACTTTATGCCCTCCTCAAATGAGGACAGAAAAGGCTCACTAACATGGTAATGCTCTCCTGTGACCAGGTCAAGTGGAAGGATCACTCACCACCTATTATCTCTGAGGCAGGGGCCCACACTTATAACCATACACATGCTGCTGTCTTGGGATTCTTTACCTTTTTTCTGACCATTTGACACATTTATTTTCAGATAAAGGTACCCCAGGCTATTTTATTTTAATTTAATTTGTAAGCATTTGTGTTCTGAGGAAATTGAACATCACCGAATTGCTGCTGAGCGGGCTGTTCCGAATCGGCTGTGTCATCCGTCCCATTAACTTTTTGTTGTTGAAATCAGTAGCGAATTACTGAGTGCGTTGTGAACGGGTGTTGATGGGGGTTGTTCTGGGATGCCAGAAACTGTTGTTGAGCCTTCTGGAGGTACTGTAAGCCTAATTCAATGAAACATGTGATGGGAGGTGCCCACTTGATAACCCAAGTGACAAACTTGTACTCACACACTCAACCCTGTAATTAGGTGGCTAGTGAATGGTGCTGCCTGTCTCATGGTCCTGTAGATTTATGATGGTGTAGCCTGATGTCCTCTATTGTCACCATTTGTATGTTAGTGCATTATTCATTATGACATCTGAATTGGGCTTCTGTATGAATGCTCACCCTGGATTATAGCACAAAGGATCAACATCAAATTCTGTGTGATGGTAAATGCATTGCAACTTTGGGGAATATGTCTAGCTACATTTCCATGGCAAGCTACTTAAATGAATGTAATTTTTCTGGACCCTGACAGATCATGGTGACCATGGTGACTCCTACCCAGAATCTGACTCTAGATGAGGCCAAATTGCAGCAACCTAATCCTGCATATTCACACTCAGAGGCGCTAACCCTAACCCAGCTCCTTATTCAAGCTTTTGTCATTTCATAACTGGACTACTGCAACTCCCTCCTAGTGAGCCTCTGAAAACACTTCCTGCAGCCCATTTCATCTTGAACCTCCTCAAATTCTCCTTTGTTAACCTCCCTTACACTCCTTCCATTGGCTGCCCTACAACCCCATACCTCCAGGCTATGGTCCAGTCCCACACCCCCATACCCTCCAGGCCATGGTCCAGTTCTACACCCCTATACCCCCAAGCCAAGTTCTTCAAGCCAGACCAGGCACTGTTTGCCTCAAGTTAAAGCACACAGGAATAGCAGAGACAGATGGCACCACAAAGCCCAACATCTTATTTGAAGCCCAAACTCTAGATAGTAATTTAACTGTGGTCCCATGGTGGCCTGCGTGTTGTTTACATCTGCCAGAGACGTGGTTGCAGTGAGCTCTCTGTCCATAGCTAAGTGCAGAAATGAAGGGTCAACCAGAATCATCACTTCAGATGGGCGTCTTTCTCTGTGAATCAGGCCCATAAACCTTCCCCTCCATTGGAATTTATCATTCTCATTGACCTTTTTCTGTGAAAACCTGTCTTTACTTCATCAGCAGAATAAAGTTGGCATTAGCTGAATTGGCATGTTTGAGAGCAATGCTCTATACTAATCTGGGAAACTTTACCCACTTAATTCCTACTGTACATCCTTTTGGCATAGGACATAATGATTGTGTAGGCCTATGCCTCAGTCTAGCTAGCAATCTAGATTGCAGAGTGTAGTATACAGATTTTTTTGATTGTATTTAAATGGTTATAATGACATACATTCAATAGAAGAAGAACTGGTTGATGAATCAACTTTATTTGCAGTGAATTTCTTTTTTCACATACCTCTGACTAGATATACACACATCACCCCACACACATGCACTTTTCCAGGTCAGAGGACAGTGCAGGCGTCAGCTATTGGACAGCGCGCCTGGAGCAGTTGGGGGTTAAGTGCCTTGCTCAACGGCACTTCGGCAGTGTTGGTGGGCACCGTAGCTGTGGCACCAGTCATTTTTCAATCACCAGCTCACAGCTGGAATACACCCTCCTATTACTACTACTACTACTAGTACTACTATTACTCTTACTACTACTACTACTATTACTACTGCTGCTACTACTACTACTACTACTACTGCTACTACTACTACTACTAATACTACTGCTTCTACTACTACTATTACTGTTACTACTACTACTACTACTACTATTTCTACTACTACTAATACTACTTCTACTACTACTACTATTACTGTTACTACTACTACTACTAATAATAATAATACTACTAGTACTACTACTACTATTACTACTACTACTATTACTACTGCTACTACTACTACTATTACTGTTACTACTACTACTACTACTACTATTTCTACTACTACTAATACTACTGCTGCTACTACTACTACTACTATTACTACTACTACTATTACTACTGCTACTACTACTACTATTATTATTACTACTACTACTACTATTACTACAACTATTACTACTATTACTACTAATACTACTATTACTACTACTACTATCACTACTATTACTACTACTACTACTA
>OOFE01051774.1:0-10739 GCA_900323365.1 Monocentris japonica | reverse complement strand
AGTTTTGGTTTGTCAGTGTTTTGTCAACAGTGGACATACCACATACCTTTTGCACATGTCTGATTTAGAATACTTTCATTTTCACCCTTACTGCTCAGGGTGAAAATGAAAGTATTCTAAATTACATTACATATTACATTACAGGCATTTAGCAGACGCTTTTATCCAAAGCGACTTACAGTAAGTGCATTCAACATAGGTAGGCAAAAAACTACTAGTCACCAGAAATTATGAGTGCATTTCCTTCCTAAAACAAGCATCTAAGAGCATAACCAGTGCTAAGGTAAAAGTGCAATAAGTTCGCTACCTACTTTTTATTTAAACAAATGACAAATAAGTGAAGCAAAATAAAGAGCTAAGACAAATAAGTGAAGCATATAAGCAAATGCTAAGACAAGTGAAACAAATAGGCAGGTGCTAAGAGGAAGGGTCAGGGTAGTGTTTCTTGAAGAGGTGGGTTTTCAGCCTGCGGCGAAACATGGGCAGAGATTCTGCTGTCCTGACATCAGACAGGTGGAATGAAGGTAGGACTGTAATAAAACACTCATCACCCTGCCTGGCCAGTTGAATGCCTGGCCCATGAATCAAAACCTGGCAAGGAGAATTTGCCAATATTTTAACTTTCTTTTTGACAACTACTTCCAACATGAGCCCAGTGCCTCTCCTCAACACAGCAGAGCTCTCTGATGCTGTTTCATACCCCTGGCATGGCTAGATGATGATGAACATTCATATAAAACCTGGACATGCATGTAAAGCTTATTATCCTTGTTGTTATTACTACTAATACACAATTACCTACCTAAGAAAAAAAAAAAAAGTTGTATGCACTGGAATTTTTCATTTAAGGCCTAAGAAAGATGCCCTGGATTTCAAAAGAAATGGCTACTATTAATGGATTTAAGGAAACAACCTGAGACGGGTTGTTAGGTGTTGATTCTACAAGCATATATTGCTGATGTGATGTTTGCCGAGAACGACAGTTGGTCGTCCAGGGAGAGACGGAGAGAGAGTTCGCTCTAGCGGCATGGAGCGACTCTGTCACTGCAAGGAGGCTCATCTCAGTCGAGTGACCCACCTTGAAGCCGGACTGGTGGGGGTCCAAGAGGTTGTTCTGGTGGAGGTACAAGGACAGTTGATTAAAGACAGCACGTTCAAGAGTTTTGGATAGGAAGGGTAGAAGGGAAACCGGTCTGTAGTTTTTGACCTCAGAGGGGTCAAGTGTTGGTTTCTTCAGGAGGGGGGTGACTCTGGCAGTCTTGAAAGCAGAGGGAAAGCATCCAGACACCAGAGATGTGTTGATGAGGTGGGTCAGGAAGGAGTTCAGGTGCAGTCGACTGCAGGAGAGGGGAGGGGACCGGGTCAAGGGAGCATGTGGTGGGGCGGCTAGATGTAACAAGGTCAAGGACCTCATTTGGGGAGAGGGGAGGAAAATGGGGTCGGGTGGGAGGTGGAGAGGGAGGGGTGGAAGGTGGACAGGTGTGGTTGGTGCGTGGAGGGAAGGATTATAGATGACATTGATATTTGGCAAATCATACTTACTGCAAGCATATTCAGCATTTTCATAACAATACACAGCGATCTACATTGTTACGTGTTTGACACCTTTCCCTACTGCTGCCACATTGTTGAAAAAACTTTGATGTTTGCATGAACTATTTTGTTGCCATGGAGCCAGTTTACTTCAGTCAATCAAACTAGTTCAATATAGTTCAGCTGTCTTTTGAAATGAGAGTAATGGGATCTGTTGAAAGTGTGTAATGAAAAATCAAACTGTACAGTACTTGTGCTCAGGTTTCCCTTTTTAAATGTTTTCTAGTTTGTTCATAATCCTGCGATCAAATCAGTTTTTCCTTCATGGCCTGTCATTTACTTGAACTTGATTATGGAGGTACTTGTCCTTCGTCAAGGCTTTTCAAACAAGGCTTTTATGTCACATATTTAAGCTCTTGTCTACTTGTTCTCCAAACCGGTTTTGCTGCTGGTCTATTATTCCAAACATATTGAGCATGCCAATGCTCTTAGCAAGACATTCTCCAATCTAGATGGGATGCTATCAGTTTCCTAGGTCCAAGGATATATAAAGATGCTGCAGGTGGATGTGGGAGGCAGAGCGACTAGGAACGGAAAATTGTGTTTCCGGCACCATGGCTTCCAAAGTGGTGTTCCTGCTACAGCTGTTGCTCCTGGTCTCGCTGGCGTCTGCATCGCAGTACTTTGGGGGCACCTTGACCTTTACTGCCAAAGGAAGAAACCCAGATGGAACATTTAGGGTGACTTAAACAACTTTTACATGTATAAGTATAGTATAGTATAGTATAGTATATTATACCATAGTATTTTATAGTATGGTATAGTATAGCTAGTAAGCATGGTTCTATTTGCACTGATAGTGTGTCCTGACAATGAATACAGTCAATCAGGCCTGAAAATATAGTAATGAACATATGTCATTTGGTGGACACTTTAATCCGAAGACTTACTGTACCATGAGTGCATGCATTTTTATATTTTTTATATATTTTTTAATATTTTTAATATTTTATTTTTATTTATTTATTTATTATTTAGCTATTTTGATGATTTGAAAGTCATGCTGCTCAGCAACTTGCTTTGATGGAGGACGCAGATTGTGTTCTGGTACAGTTACATGCAGCTAATTGTTTTTCAGAAATTATTTTGTATTTGTAAATGGGAAAATGACTGTGGAATTTCTCCAGCCCATTTTCAATGCTTTCTAAAAACACAACGCTAATCATGCTTGTGATAATAATAGAACTGGCAAACCTGCATTCTGCTCAGACCACATCCATTTAAGTTTGGATGCTGCTCGTCCTACTGTGCCTTGTGAAGCACATCTGCAACCTTCTTTTATTTTTCAGGACTGAAGCAAGGTACTATTTATTTTTTACTTCTCATTCTGGGTAAAATCTAGAAGAAATCAATGTATTGTTTTTAAGTACTTCTCGTGCGAATGTCCACACAGCAGATGGTTCCCATGCCTCAGTCTGGGTTTTTGGTTCAGTATATACAGCTGATCAGCCAGGCCATTTTGACGCACGTCTGACCCGACAGCTCAGTCAGTCGAACATGCGACATGCGTCTCAGGGTCGTAGGTTCGGTCCACACATAGTGTCAATTACCTTTGGATAAAGGCGTCCATTAAGCTTCGTGACTGCAAACAAGGATTCTGCTTGAACTCTACACCAGGCAGCACCATTCAACAGCCACCTAAATGTTACAGGGTTGATTGTGCCACTGTGGTTATCAAGTGAGCACCTCCCACCGCAACAATAACATTTTGTGATCGCCTTCATCTGAGATGCTTCTCCTAAAACGCCCTTAGGGCCAAGGAGGAGACAACAGAGAGAACACATTTGTGAGACAAATGTGAGATATATGTGAAGATGCTACCATATGGAGCGTAGCCTGCGGACTTATTTCAGGCAGACACACTCGAGTGGCGCTACAGCTCAGTCAGCTGACGCGTCAGCTGAGCGTAAGCATGGCCGCTGCATTACATTACAGGCATTTAGCAGACGCTTCATCCAAAGCGACTTACAATAAATGCATTCAACATAGGTAGGCAAAATTACTACTAGTCACTACTAGTAAATCGTCAATCTCACTGCTCATTCTCTGCTGCCGCTCTGCACACCGTGTAGCTCTGTTGCTGTTTATGCCGATGCTGATGAAGCTCTCACCCCACCACCACCCTAGTATCCACCTGTGGGATCTGTTCTTAGTCCCCCTAGTGGGGATTACTGCCGATCACGCCCTGCCTCACTCGGCTGGCTAAGTGTGGAGGGCGATGCAACAGGGCCCTGACGCCAAAATAAATCTGCATTTACATTTTATTCTCATATAAAATGTCATAATCAATACGTGAGTTGGTTGACTGATATAATGATAATCAGCTCCTACTATATGGCTGCTGCCCCCATGGCTTTAAGAGGAAAATGCAATTGAGTTTTCTTTGAGATCTTTCTCTGATCTCATGAGAGTTAACTGACTTATTTCAGATCATTTGGAGATCTCTTGTTGTGATCTGAGTGAGATCAACATGGGCTTTATGTGGTTGTTTCTCCTGAGTTGAATTGGAGAAATAGGAGAAAATGCCTTCAGTCTCATTTTAGTCTTAAAAAGAGCTCATTTGTGTCTAGGAGACATAAAAGCTACAAACCTACAGGCTACTACTATCCAACAGCACCAGCCACAATGCTAAATTAGGCTGAAGATTTACAGTTGTGTACTTTTATTTTTTTTTTTTACCACAAAGATTTCCTGATTTCACATTTATATAATATGATCTTGTTTCACAGGTGGATCTTCGCTACAGGGGAACTTTTGCTGGGTGTTCGTACCATAACATGTATAGCTGTTACAGCGGTAACTGCGGGACAACAGCCGGAACTCAGATAGGCAAAATTGACAGCAGCACCAACGCATCACGATATTGGTGTGAAACTCAAACAGTCATGACAAGAAATGTCCCAAGTGACAAACCTTTTACAATGAGGTGGGTCATTTCACTCAGATCACATGATTATTACCACTTCTATTATTAACCTGTTTTTTTTTTCATTAGTTTTCTGAGCACCATGCTCTTTTTCAGCAATTCTGCTACCTATTCATCCAGTTCAACACGTTCATATTTGGTTCTGCCATCGAAAAGTAAGCAGTAATGTTGTATCCACACAACAGGGAAGCCAGCTGTTGTTGGATCAATACACGTAATGCTGTTGGATCTTGGAGACTACTGACCCATGTGGATATGGGAACAAGATCTGATACTGGAAGACCAAACAGATCTCCAGATGTTGACATTCTGCCTTTCCTCCGGTAAGTCTCCTACAATGACCATACTAACCAGGTCAGCACTTAAATGACCATATTGACCTCACATCAACACTGTATTAGTTTGAAGGAATGTTATCCTTATAGATAATCAGATTATTACCTGTATTGGTTAGAGCAAAACGCGGATCTGTAGAAAACTGCTTTTATATTTTACTTTATTTATTTATTTTTACTTTATAAGTTTGTTACTTGGAAATTGTTTGAAAAAAACCCAAACATTTTCTCTGAAGAACTTGTCATGATGAATTGTAGTAATACTATTTTCCTCTTGTATTACTAACTAACTGTCTAGCTGTCTACGCTTGCTTGTTTTCCATTCTACTGATTTTGTTCTTTTGTGTAAGGGACCCTTGGCTTACTCTTGTTCATGTATGTATTTAGAGTTCCTATGAACTGCCCAAGGGCATACAACCTGATGGCCTTTGATCCTGATGATGACCAAGTTCTGTGCCGATATGGAACTGCCAGGGGTATCGAGTGCAACAAGTGCAGCCAACCTACAGGCTTTCGCTTAGATCAGGTCGGTTGAAAAATCAATTTCTTAATGCCTTGTGCAACAACTGGCCTCAACTAAATACAAAATCTTCACATTGTCAGGGCTCTTGCACATTGCACTATGTCAACACCTCAAACACTGGCGTCTATGGATTTGAGTTGATGGTGGAGGACTTCCCAAATCGCCCCATCACGCTGGCCTACACGGATGGATCTCGATCTGCCAGGTATCCCATGACTGGAAGGAGAAGCAGGCGTTCAGTGTATGGCACATCTGTCTCCTACCCCTGGTGGTGGATTCCACAGAACGCCACAACAGCACCAACCATCAATTGGTATTGGTGGCAGCAGCAGCAAACCAGTACCCCACCCCCAACAACTACCACAAACCCTTATTGGTGGCGGTGGCATACCAGTGCTCACCCTCAAACAACTAGAGGTTCAAACTGGTGGTGGTGGCAGCAGCAGCAAACCAGTACCCCACCTCCAGCAACCACCTCCCCTCCAACAAGTAGCAGTAACCCGTATTGGTGGTGGCAGCACACCAGTACCCCCCAAACAACTACAGGTTCAAACTGGTGGTGGTGGCAGCAGCAGCAAACCAGTACCCCACCTCCAGCAACCACCTCCCCCCCAACAACTAGCAGTAACCCGTATTGGTGGTGGCAGCACACCAGTACCCCCCAAACAACTACAGGCTCAAACTGGTGGTGGTGGCAGCAAACCAGTACCCCACCTCCCACATCTACAACCACAGCTACAACCACCACATCTATTCCTTCGTGGTGGAGTACTACCACCACCCAGAGGCCCACTACATCCACCAGACAAGTGATTCGCACCACAGGGCCGTATGCTCCCCTCAGCAAATTGCCTTTGCAATTCTCTTTGCTTGGTAAATCAGCCAATATACTCCTCCTACACATTTCCACCATGTACTGTATATACAACATATTAAAGGTATTGATTATTGTCATTTTTACCCGTCTCAGTCGTCTGTACATCTGTACAGTTAAGTCAATCTTTTTTGGATTACAGTGGATGCGGCTGCTCCATCTTGCAATGAGGGAGAGTACTTGCCCAGGTTCCTGCCCCCAACACCCAGAAATGGAGAGCGCCTCCGTGTTGAAGTCAACAAAGACGTGGAGATCAGAGTCAGAGCACAGGCAACACACTCAAGGTAAGGGGGAGATGGGCGTGAAACAGTTTAGTCTCGTGTCAGCAAAAACCTCCAGTAATTTCATTAAGCCAGATGCAACGTGTGTAGTCACGACAAAACTTCTCATTTGTTGTTTTATTTGTATACAGACTGCATGGTATCATCATGAGTGGGCCCCTGAATATCACCAAGCACAGGACCACACATGACGAGTATGTCATTAGATGGACCCCTGTTCCAGACGACCTGGGAGACCATTTCCCCATCTGCTTTGCTGTCGAATCAGTAGCTGGGTGAGCCTTGTATTCATTCTTTTATAACAGCATTAGACATGAACATGTTTATAAAATAGACTATGTGAATTTTGACATAGTTGTCTGATCTAATATGTTCCATTTTGCAGGAACAATGTAACCAGTCCATCACCAACTTATCATTACAGTCCCTCATCTTCACAGTTATGTACTTTATTTTTCTATATTCTGCGTTTTTGCAAAATGCCTCTCCTAGTACCAACAAGTTGGAGTGTATTGTTCACGTTTTGCCGCTGCAGTAATGAAATAAGCAACCTGCTGCTAAGAAGTCTCAAACAGGAGTGATCAGGGTTCAGGTATTAGTAGTAGCAGTAGAGTTAGCTAGTTTGATAGCAATAGTCTAGCTAACAAAGGGTAGATGACATAAATTGTTCTTACCTGTGTAGGAGAAAAACAGTCAACTCTGCATCAGTTTTCATTCCTTTGGTTTGTCTCAGATTCCTCCTTCTTTCAAAAACAATGTTTATTCTTGCTTTTAACCTCGCTCTATCAAAGGCACGTCAGGGTTTTTTTGGTCTTATGACTGGCTGCTCCAAGGCCATATTTTGCAATATGCCTCCAGCCTTGGGAGAGCTGGTTGTATGGGGTGGGAGGGGCTCCAGATATAGGGAAGGGGCTTTTTTTTTATTACAGCCCACAAAGAAATACATTGAGTTGAACACAGGAGCCAACAATAAACCAAATGGAGAATGAATAGATTAGAAGTTAATCTTTCCACCATTTTTTTAGACGTAGTGACAAGATTGTTGGTCAGATAAAAGTGAAACTCTTATATTGGTTACCTCTAATTTTATCGACTTTTGTCATGTTTAATTGGGAAGCAAAACTCATGCAATGTAATTGTTGGAATGTGTAACAAACATTACTCTCCTCAGTATTAAAGGTTTAAGTTACTTAATCTTCACCAATGATTTTCAGGTCTGGAATCTATCAGTCTGAGATGCGATGTGTTATTGTGGAAGTTGTACGGGAAAATGGTGAGTCTTATTGGTATTGTTATGTCAACATCTGACAAATACTACAGTATATAACCAAAACTTTAAAGGTATATATGTTGGATTTTCACATTGGTAATGTGGCTGGTAGTCACGGAACCATTTTTAGTGTTGTAGAGAGACTTTCTTTAAGGTGTAAAAAAGTGCTGTGTTGAGGTGAACCATGGGACCAAAAATACTATTATAGATCACTATACTTCCATTATACTGAATAACACCATTGTATAACCATGAGGTCCTTCAGTCTTATTTTAACAGAAAAGTCTTTTGGTGTTACAAACGAGTCAATAACCACTGAGGATTCATAGCAGAAAATACGTTACCTGGGCGTGCTGCTGCCCTCTGCTTGCATTGACGCTATTTGGCCTGCAGGGGTCGCTAAAAACCTCTGCATTCACTCTGTATTTACTCTGTAGTCACTCAGTTTACAGTTTGGTCCTAATCAAATGAATCGCTACAAGGAATTATTGATCATGCTGGAATTTCTCAGTCAAGGTGCCAAGACAATTCTTGGCCCGGACAGCTCAGTTGGTAGAGCATGAGACTCTCATGCTCTGGGTCGTGGGTTCAATCCCCACGTAGTGTAAAACTGTAACTTGTAAATTGCTTTGGATAAAAGCGTCTGCTAAATGACTGTAATGTTGTTGCCATTATGGAGCCAAGAGGATCCATAAACTCTTCAATATAAAGCCAATAGATTGCCAAGAATAAGCACTAAATTATAACAAACATCATCTAAACAGAACTTTTAAATTGAGAAACACATGCATATAAAATTGACAGATTTTTTTCAAAATAATCTGGGGAGAAAATGATTTCAACAAATATAATCTCTTACTCCAGTTAAAGCCAACGTGATCTGCAACGAGACCACAATGACAGTACAGGTGGACAAATCCTCAGTCATGGGACTTCATGAGGATCACCTACGGCTTAGTGATCCCAGCAACACCGTCTGCAGCCTCCAGCGCCACTCCAACAGCACTCACGTCATTGCTGTCATCCCCCTCAATGCTTGTGGCACTCAGATCGAGGTAAAAAAAAACTTAAAAACTCCTGGATGCTAGTTAGTGGCATTTGTTTAATCTGGTAATCATCGGTTTGTCTTAATTACGCTGTTTGTATCGACTTTAATGGTTTTACACAGGCACTAGTGAGTTATCGGTATTGATTTCCAGTAAGGATTGCATAAATAACTCTTTACTGTGCAGGAAGATGACGTGAACCTGATCTTCAAGAATGATATCACCACCGTCTACAATGTCACAGACATGATCACCAGGAAACACCTCTTGGAAGTGGAGTTCAGCTGCATGTACCCCAAGCGGGGCAATGTCACCTTCGGTTTCTCTGCACACAGGAACAACGTCACAGTCAAGGAGAAGGGCTTTGGTACATTCACCTACCAGTTTGAATTCTACCACACCAACCGCTTCAACACAATGATTGATCCCAATTCATACCCGCTGGAGTTTGACATTGGGGACAAGATTTTCATGGAGATAGAGGCCACATCTGCAGTCAATAACACCGAGCTTTTTGTGGAGTCCTGCAGAGCTGCACCATATGATAACCCTAACTATCGGCCAATGTACACCATCATAGAAAATGGGTAAGTCAGTTCCCTACAGGCAACAGGGAAAAGGACAATTGAAAGATTTATTGTTAAATTATTTATGTTCATTGATTCCCTTGTAGAGAGTTATTGTTGTCTCCTCTCAGCCTAGTAGCTCACAGATGACCATGTATTTATTTAAAAATTCACACTTCACTCATTTGACATCTTTGGCAGGAATCGTGCATCCTTTTCCAGACCCCATAAATAATACCTTCAACTGACTCACAAGTTCAAACATGAATCACACAACGCGAGATGCTCCAGTAACTTACACCTTCAGATACATGGGATCCAAACTATGGTTCATTCACATTGCCAAAGAATTCCCATCCCTCAATAACTTCACATACAGACGTAAAACTCTCTAAATAAACTGTACTAAAGGATTCCTCTGTATGACATACAAGTGCACATGCAATCGAACAAGCACAAATGCACACATGCAAGCACACTGTTTGTGCAAAAGAATAAAATCCCAAAACTATGTCCCTCAGTCTTATCCAGTGTAAGGCATGGAGTTACAATGACACCATTTCTCTTGTCTTCTTTGTTGTGACCAGGTGTAAAGTCGACCAGACCGTTGAAATCTACTCACCGACGCACCAGAATCATTTCAGCTTCTCCATGGATGCCTTCAAGTTCATTGGGTTGCATGACCAGGTACAGGGGGAACTATTTAGCTCGAGTGGAGCAAAGGGCTATAAAGGGCTAGCGCCAAATATAACCTGCAATATCTACACATGCTTACATGATTTTTTTTTTTTTTAAATCTGACAAGAATTAAAAACTAGCATGTATCATGTGATGCTGATGGTTTGATGTGGGGTCGAAGAGGATAGACTTGCATTGCAGCAAAGTGGGGACGTGGGGTCTGACTACAACTCTGCTGCTAAATTTAAGTCTGCTTTATACAATGACAGCTTATCCCGTTGTATTCAGGTGTACATCAGCTGCTCGGTCATTGTGTGTGAAGCTGGGAACTCCAACACCAGGTGCTCCCAGGGATGCATCAGCTCCACATCGTCTGGGCCTCAGAGTCAAAATAACCACCGTCAGAAGAGAGAGGCAATCCAAACTGCCACGCACTTCGTTTCCCAGGGTCCCCTGCGCTTGAGAAGGTCATCAGAGAGCGCAGGTAACGGTGAAACCTTTTCTCCAGTCTGTAAATGAATTGAAAACAGGAGGGGTTATGGAAAAGATCACCAGTCCTGTTTGAGACTCTTGAGACCAGTTTCAAATTGTGTTTTTTTTTTCTGTTCTCCAGTGACCAACCTGAACCTCAACCTGAACCTGGTATT
>OOFE01051766.1:0-22385 GCA_900323365.1 Monocentris japonica | reverse complement strand
GACACCTTTCTATCATAGCCAGCATTAACTTTTTCAGCAATTTGTGCTACAGTAGCTCTTCTGTGGGATCAGACCAGACGGGCTAGCCTTCGCTCCCCACGCGTATCAATGAGCCTTGGGTGCCCATGACCCTGTCGCCGGTTCACCAGTTGTCCTTCCTTGGACCACTTTCGGTAGGTACTAACCACTGCATACCGGGAACACCCCACAAGACCTGTTGTTTTGGAGATGCTCTGACCCAGTCGTCTAGCCATCACAATTTGGCCCTTGTCAAAGTTTCTCAGATCCTTACACTTGCCCATTTTTCCTGCTTCCAACACATCAACTTCAAAAACTGACTGTTCACTTGCTTCCCAGTATATCCCACCCCTTGACAGGTGCCATTGTAACGAGATAGTCAATGTTATTCACTTCACCTGTCAGTGGTTTTAATGTTATGGCTGATCGGTGTATATATGTGTGTGTGTGTGTGTGTGTGTGTGTGTGTGTGCACCTATTTAATGAGATATATCATCTTAGTGTACATGGAATGAAAAGGAGCAACAGTTACAGAGACATCAGTAGAGGATTAAGAGAGTCCCCTGACATAGGAAATAAAACACTACTATCTGCAGTTCAACACATTAAGTGTCTTCCTGTCAGTGAGTCGGGTGCTCTGTGGTTTAGGTAAGGCTCATTTTATCTTGCTGTGGTTGGAACAGCAGCCATGTTGTGATAACATGGCCAGTGGTGTTGATTCACTGACGCTATAACATCCTGATCTTCCTTTTAGCTTCTCATCTTATAGATAAAAAATTGCTTCCAAAAGCAGTAACTGATGTATTAACAGACTGTGTCACAAGTTACAAACATGTCCTGTATCCTGTATCACTGTGATGTTACATGCATATTATAGTTCAAAAATACACATTTTGTAATTTGCAATTTGATTGGTCAAGATGCGTTCTAACTGTGATATTCCTCATAATGGTTGCTATGCCAACTCTTGTGATAACCAGGGATCTTTTCATTCTTAAGTATGTAAACTACTTTGAAAGAAGTTTTTCGTCAGTGTGCGTGTTGGTAACCACTATATAAAAGCCATAATACCCTTAAGGATGTTGTTTACTGCACTATACTTCAGTGATCTGCAACTCTTGTAATAGATGACATTATCAACAACATTGTGCCGCACTTACCAAAGGCATTTGATACTGTTGATCATAATATTTTGATGAATAAGTTATCTTCGCTGCATGCATACCTTTCTGGGAGAACTCAAGCTATTGTTTCTCATGGTATTTAAGTCAAGCTCTCTTGAAATTACTAAAGGTCCACTACTATTCACTCTTTATATAAATAACACAGCATCAACAACGTCAACAGCACATTGTAAGGTCCATTTTTATGTGGATGATACAATCTTGTATGCCAAGGTACTAACTAACTTTATTTTCATGGACTCATTCTGGCAATACGCCTAATGTTAGTATGCATACACTTCATGGCACCCTAACTGATTCTTAATAGATAGAATAGATTCTTATAAATCTTTAGGGTTTTGACTTGATAGTGGAACACCTGTCTCATAAACTGAAAGCTAAAATTGGATTCTTGTACAGAAACACAGCATGTTTCTCTTTGGCTGATAAGAAAACCATCAACTATAATGTTTGCATTTGACTTTGGAGACATTCTGTACTCACACGCCGCCCCTTCCACTCTAAAGCCACTTGATGCAGTGTACCATAGCGCCTTGCGTTTTATCACTGGTGAAACATTTCACTCTCAGCACGGTCTTTTATATGAAAAAGTGGGATGGCCCTCTTTAACCAAAAGAAGGGAATTAAATTGCATTTTGTTACTATATAAGGCTTTACTTAACACTCATCTCTAGTTACTTTTAAATCCAGTAACTATGGTACCAGGTCATAGGACTGCTTCGTTTTACATGCACCACATGTGAACACTGAGCTTGGCAAAGCCGGTTTTAGATACAATGCACCTTATAGATGGAATGAATTGCTAAAATCTGAAATTAGAATCTCTTGTTGTTCCTCAAGTCTTAAACAATGATTTTGTTAATGTTGTCAGTAATTGTTTCCTTTGGTATGCCACTGTCTGTTGCTCTGTTGCTTGACTGCTGAGTGTTAACGTGTCTGACTAAAGTGAGCCAGTCAAGCCCAAATAAAATAAAGTGACTAAATTATTTTATAAATATTTTTTTCTATTTGTTGAATTTCATATTTTCATATGAAATTCAAGAATTTCCTTTTTCACTTTAGAATAGTTTGTATATACCTGAGACAAAACACCCCAAATGAATGCATTTTAAAATTATTTTGCAGCCTAACAAAATGCAGGAAAAGAGTCAGGGATGGGGGTGATTTTTTCTGACTGTACAGTACATGTGTAAACTTAAATGAAATCTGTAAAATACAGCAGTAGGATTTTGAATTTCAGCCAGTCATGTACAGATTTAATTAATCTAGGTTCCATCATCGGCCAAAAAGTGAACGTAGCAGACACGCAAGAAAAGAAACGTGAGAACAAGCCCTTCTGCTTTACAGAAGGCTTAGAGCTTCAAACATGACATTTACAATTTGTTTCTCAAAGATTTTAATTTGTACTTCATCAACTGATAGCAAACATGCCTATAATTTTCTGTCTCTTTGGTTTTATGTTCTAAAAAGTAAATAGTCGATACTTATTTTCATCACATCACATGGAAAACATCATTGTTGTGTCAGGTCTTATATTTTCTTTTCCTAATAACAACCTCAAACAGCTCTACTTTTCCTCAATAAAACACTTTGCAGGAAAATGTCTCATCTTCTTTGAGTCTCTTGCTCTTTGGCTATACAGAAATCAACAAGGCAACCACATATTCCATGCTACCTTTTCATGTGTCAAAACACTGTACAAATGTAAAATCAATTGGAAGGGTTAGGTGGGGATACTAGATGTATACTACAGACTGGCGATTGCATCTAACCAGAAGGCCTGGGTAAAGAAAGATCAAAATGAGCTCCATATTGGGGCGTTGGACGGTGTGTACTGGAAGTAAGTATTTCTAAATAAATTCAACATAGGCCTATTAGCTAACTTTAACCATGAGTCAAAAAAACCATTGCCAAATATGTGTTTTGGATCTGCTGCACTTACCTGTAGAGGACACAAGCAACAAGAGCACAAAGAGCATAATCACACACATCCTCAGTGTTTCCATTATACTCGCTGACTGACTTGCTTCTTCGCAAGAAACAAAGCTTTTCTTTTTCTCCTGGGTTGCTACTATGCTCTAGTTAATGTTGCCTCACTTTTCCCCTCACTCTGATCACAGGAAGTGGCTGAACTGACACCAATATACTACCCTACCTGCCAATGGACTGATTCACTTAGTTCCTCTCTTTCCGTCCTTCAAAGCATCATACAACCTTCAAGACCTAGGTCTCTATGGCTGACTGTGTCATGTTCACTCTGTTTCTCTTCCTCTTGGCTCATGGTAGCATCACTGATGAGGCCCTTTGCCTCGTGTATTCATCCTCATCATATAAACTGGGGAGTAGAATCTCTAAACCTTACAATCAGGTCATGTTTGACTTTTTCTTTAAATAAACTTACTCAGTAATTTGGTGGTAAAACAAAAGCTGGGTAAAATACTATAACCTTAAGTTGGCAATCAGGATTTATTGAATATTGAGGTTATTAAAAAAATTATATTATTTTATCTTGTATTTTCTTGAATAGACCATATTTTCATGTAATTTCCATGAGGCTGCTAGTATCTACTATTCTGTATATTATGAATTTATAGGTTTATTCGCTTAAAAAGGTGAGTATACTCTATTCTATCAAAAAGAAAGATAAGTAATTTGAGTATAGGTGAATTTCTGTTCCGTTATACTCTTGGACCCCAGGGGTATAGTGGAAAACACAGTCTACGTCATTTGACAAGTTTCTGAAGGTGTTTTGAACAGGATAAACCACAGGTTATCGAGCAGACTGGAAAAATCCAATGCTACAGATTACATGAGGGTAAAAGGTAAAACTTCTGTGTTTGTTTCTTTGTTAACAATCATTCAATGAAATTGGAAGATTGATTTAACATTTGTAACCAATAACAGCATGTATTACCTTCTGTTATACCTTCTGTTCAAAGGTTAGGTTGTTCCTATGGCAGTTGTGCGTTTTGTTTGTGCTTGCGTATGTGAGAGAGAGAGAGAGAGAGAGAGAGAGAGAGAGAGAGGGAGAGAGACAAAACATCATGGCCTCGGTATGAAGGTTCTTAAGGTTATCTGGTGTGGACAAAGCTTCATCTCTGTCTTGAGTCACCTAACAACACTGATTAGTGAGTCTGAGAAGGCTATTGGAATAGCAAGAAGAGTGGTCAATAATTGAGGTGAAGAAGGGCAAAGTTGCAGAGACAGGAGAAAGCATTTTGACGTTTCCATATGAAATGCTCAGTGTCACCGACTGAAGCTGGTCCTGTCTGACCTTAAGGACCTTAAATTAGTTGCCCAGATACAAGCTTATGGCCCCTATGCTGCAACTATCAAAAGACACATTTTTAAAACATTTAATTCAGGGTTTATTATTATATTATGTATGACAACAGAACAAATGCAAACAACATTCACGTTAAATACAATAGAAGTATGCTACAAACTGGGTGACTGTATATCAAATTTAACATTACAAAGGTAAACCAGACATTGTTATCATACATTTAAATTTTGTCAAATATTGACTTAATACCGTTAAGAGTTGACATGTTGCCCTCCGAGTTTTTGTCTCGTCATTCTAACACAGCCTACATCATTATTATCAGCATATCAATATATTGTGTTTTTTTCTTTTGTTTTTATTGGCAGTAATCAACCCTGTTTTACTTGTATAACCCGAGGGGGACGTTATGGGTACAACCCTACACAAGCAGGCTATGTCAAATAACTAGCGACAGTATTGAATCATGTGACTTATTTGGGCGTTTCTTAAAACCTCAATCACATGACCCTGAAGTAATTCCTAGCAGTGCTGGCGGAGAGTGTTGGCGACGAGCATCACTCAGCATATACCTTTTACCGCTGAAAAATAAATATTTAGAGAATCTCTTAAAGTTGGCATCGCCGCCTGAAAGATTAGAAGTTTTTGTTACAGATAATTCGTTGTAATTCAGCGATAGCCGGGTCGTGCGCTCGACTCTTGTTGTCGTTGTAGCGTTAGCCTAGCAAACTGCTCCCATAGCTAGCTGCCGTTGTGTTGCCGTGATTCGCCTTGATAAACGCCGAAGCAGTCGGAGAAAAACATGACTCAGCTCGGCGGTAGACAGTCACGGATCCTTGGAATATTGTTGCTTTTAGGTGAGTATTGGTTTGATTTAGCTAACAGTTATCTAGTGATCAAAACAATGCCGAATCAGAGGTCATAGACAAGCTGACGTTAGCACGTCCCGAAAAAGGCTTTAAACGTCTTAATTTGTATTATCTAATCTCAAGGCTTTAACTTATGTGGTCTCGAGTACAGTGAAATATAGCATTCAATTCAGTTTCTTGGGTCTTTGAAATGGTCTGGTGTCTTGGTGTGGTGTTTTTTCGTTTAGAAATCAGGCCTACAGTTTTCTTTTTCATACTTTTTTCAGTTGCCTAATTGGTTTTAGATTTCATCCTAACTTGCGTCAAAAGATCTGGGAAAGTCAATTTAACTCGCGAACAACCTCTGAATGTTACCCAATAGAGCAACGCCGATAGAAGATAAGCTAACGTGATTGTCTAGGTATCCCGACCGGTCTTTAGCTGACGCTGCAGCTCACAGGTACTCATCGTGAGTCCCCAAAACCTTGGAAGAAATCATCTTGACCACCACATACCGTGTGGTGAGAAGCGTCTGGGCGAAGGCGGGCTCAGATATGATAGCCTCCTCATTGTGCACATAAAACGCCCAAATATGAAATACAATTCGAAAGTTCATTGTCGGTGTTGTTAAAACCCACTTTGAACAGCTCAGAAACTGAAAACTCTATGTCCGCCTCTCACCCTCCTGCGCAAGCGCCGTTCTCTGCATACATGTGGCGCGGGCCACTGCACATTCTAGAACGCGCAGACCAAATTTCAAAATAAGTGATACACGTATTAAACAAACCCAGTGAATACCCCTGTGTGATATAGCACTGTGACTTTATATATTAAAATGTTTGGTCCGCGTATCACTCTTACTAGAGCAGTGGTTTCTAGCTGCCACAGAAGTCCGACGCATTGTGCTTTTAGTTGGACCACGTTCAACACCAAAAGCTCGCAACACCTGTTAGGAGTGCTGCTTTAACGGAGGGCAAATATGAGTTAGCGCTTTGACCTCTTGGTTCCTGGGGAATTTTCATGTTACCATCTCACAAGTCAAACCTGTGTTTTCATATTCTAAATCCAGTTTTAACCTCTGACACAACATGGATTTGATTAGCCAAACTAAGACAAAATTGTTCTACTATGAGTTAGGAGGTGCATCCATGTCTGCCCACAAAGACGTGACAGGAATTTGAGAAAAACCTGTCAACAAACATGACATAGATTTAATTCTTAAGGTTTTTCACCAGACAGTTTAAGTCAACTGAGACAACCGAATTTGGCACACACACGTCATTAACGCAATACCTCTTCTAATGTCATAGCAGTTGCTGCTCTGCACCAGAGTTTTGCCACCGATGCCCCACCGACTGCTGCTCCCCAGACCTCTGCTCCACCGCACAAGGATCCGGGCAGACCAGAAAGGGGAAATTACACTGTCACTAAAAGCAATGGAACCGTCTGTTTAATGGCACACATGGGCCTGCAGCTAAACGTCTCCTTCAGCTCTGTCTCACAGAATAAGGTGCTTACACACACAGTAGGCTAGTGGGGTTGACTGGGCAGGCAGGGTTTCTGCCAGAGTATCACAGACCTGACGGGCCACCTGTGCTAATTTGCTCTTCCACCTAGCCTTACTGACATGGCTTGGGTTGGCTGGTTACTTCTGTGACAAATGGGGTACCCTACTTATATAGCAACATTTTCAGATCTACTTCTCAATTATTGATATTGCAGTAATAGGTCCTGAATATTTTGCAAATGTTTTTATGCTGCTATAAATCTGCCAATGGGCCTGTTGTGGAGGCCCAACACAATCTGACAACCTCTACATACACACACTTGGTAATCCACCAGAGGGTGATGATGATCATGACATGTCTCATCAGCCTTGGGGTTGCATGAATACCTGGATGGCCTGCGCCTTGAATATTTGCTGTCCAATTTATGCATAAAGGCAACAGTCAACTAAAAGTACCTCATGCTGAAGCAGGAGAATATTTTAAAAATGCCACGTCAGTTTCAACATGCAACATTGTTTTTGATTATTGTTTTTGATGATTATTTTACCCATATCACATAGCATTTTGAGTTGTATTTTACTTACTAATTTCTGCTTAGTATTTTGCCATTGCTAAACAAACTTCAAGAAAACAAATGTAACATCTTAACACTGAAGGAAAAATTTGCTAAATTTACTAAACCATATCTAATTCTGTATACTGAAATGGTTTATTACTCAGCAGGTACTACATATAACTCAGACGGGACAATTCTTTGGCACAACAGGCATTTTAGTTCATGTGAAGCTCAGGATAAACAGTTGTTCCTGTCTCTTGAAGCACTGGAGCAGGACCACAATGGCTTGATGATGACTTGACAACTAAAGCCCTTTTTACTTGTATTCACATAGTCAATTGTGCACTCTGTAGTGCTTCAGTGTAACGTTATCTTTACTAATACTTTTGACATACTGAAATGGAGGGCTTTCACAAAAAACACCACTTCTGAAACTCATAGCTCTTGTATTACTTCAGCTCCAAAGTAATACATTTTTTAGCCACAACATCAAGCAATATAGTCTAGCCCAGGGGTGGGCAATCATGTGCCATGGAGGGCTGAGAGTCTGCAGGTTTTCATTCCAACCAAAGAATACAGCAGGTGATTTCACTGATTAGTCTTTCCTCTCTGGTTGAAGGTGTGCTAATCAGTGAAATCACCTGCTGTATTCTTTGGTTGGAATGAAAACCTGCAGACTCTCGGCCCTCCATGGCACATGATTGCCCACCCCTGGTCTAGCCCATTGTCTAAATACTTGAGTGAACTATCTAGATATATGCACACATCTGACACACTGAATGCTTTATCATGTATCTACAGACTGTGCTGGATGTGGTGAATCTTCAGCCCAATGTGACAAAGAGCTCTGGGTCATGTGACACAGACAGTGCCTCCCTGCTGCTAACAGCAGATGGGGAGAAAACCAACCTTACCTTTTTCTTCTCCCTGGTAAGTTACTTTGTCTCTCCTTCCTGTCTTGTAATTCTTTATCCTGGCCATGAAAAATGCAGTGAAAATATGGCTTCTGTGCAGTACCATCTATCATCTTCACTACCCTCTTAATTTGCCATACGGGCACACTTACCTTGCACTTACTGGAATTGCCACTAGATGGCAGCTAAAGAACATGAAGTAAACAACTGATTTATTCCCTTGACTGCAGTGTGATTGAATTATGGTGGTGTTAATGAATGTTTCTCTCCAGAATGCTACATCCAGTAAGTACTACTTGAGTGGCGTGTCGCTGTCAGCAATCTGGCCAGACATGAGTGGTGAGTGCACATCCTAATGCTATCAATATGTAACCCATCTATCCTTACATCTGAATCAGTGTAATCCTCTCTATGCTTCCATCCCTCATTTTTTTCTCTTCTCATTTTTCTGTATATCCACCTGCTTTTGCTATTCTTTTTTTCTTTTCTCATTTTGTAACCTGCCTCTTTCCAACATGCTAATTTCTTCAATCTCATTCAATACCTGACACTTTTCCTCCCCTCTATTCACTCCTTGTTTCCTCCTCTGTCCTAGAGCCCTTCACAGCCCGTAACAGCAGTCTAGACTACCTGCAGGGCACCCTAGGGCGCTCATACATGTGCCGTGAGGAGCAAACTCTGGATGTGGCCCAGACCTTCTCTATCAACACCTTCCAGCTGCAGGTGCAGCCCTTCGGCCTCACTGGAGATGAGTTTGGCGCAGGTATACACTTTTGTTAGGAAGCTGGGGGGGGTCTTCTCATTTTACGGTACAGTGTGATGAAATGTTCAACTTATTTGTTTCTCCCTCCTCATGTAATCACACTCCATTGTGTCCTTCCTTGTCCATCTCACCCTCTCAGCTGAGGAATGTCAGCTGGATGAAGATGACATGTTGATCCCTATCATAGTTGGAGCAGCTTTGGCCGGCCTTGTCCTCATCGTCCTCCTGGCCTACCTTATCGGCAGGAAGAGGAGCCATGCTGGATACCAGACCATCTGAGGTGGTTTGTCTCAGAGGCCAGAGAGTGCTATCCCACCCATGCGATTAATCACTGTTTTACGAGACTGACACCCTCCTCCACTCCTCAGTCCCTCCATCCTTCAACTCAATCCCCGTCTGTATGTCCTAGAATCCTTTTTGCTGCCCCTTCCTCTGCCTGTCATTAACACTAGCAAAAGTCATTACCACCTTGTGGGTTTTGTTGAGGTTGATATGCACTTTCTGGATTGAACTGCTCCTTTGTATAAAATGAGACTTTTTGAGAGATTGTAATGGAATAAGTCAAAGCTCTTTACTGGTACCATGCAAGGCAGGGGATGAATGTTGATTGGAGTATGAAATCATAGGTCAGATATTCCACAACGGTAACTTGCTTTGCAGCGTGTAGTTCACGGCCTCCAATCATGTACTATTTATTGATTTCTGACAACGTAATTTTGAGGGATTGTCTTTTCAAGAATTGCTACCGTAGCTGTTTTTATTGTTTGCATATCAGTTGTTTTTGGTGGCCATTTTAGTGTTTTTGTCATAAAGGAGATTTTGTTATGTCATTGTAAAGGGAATATACTTAATTGGCTGCTATAGTCAATCCACATCAGACAGCGAAGATGTCAAACCTTCTGATGTTTTATATTGCAACTCTACATATAGCCCAAGTATGCAGACTAGAGGGATCTAGGAAGAAGCACACTACAGTCGCCCAGCAGTAACTTCTGCTACTAACAAGAAAATGTCAGCAGACCCAGTAACAATTAAGATGTTTGTCAGTGGGATCAGTGATCACATGCCATGCAGAAATACCCTTCACATTTTGTATGGATAGACTGGATGCAAGCGTCAGGCTTAGAAGGTAAATATGATTCAGGTGATTCATCCTTGTTCTACTAACTATGGCGGTTATGCACTGCAATTAAGAGATGGTAGTCACTTTGGTGCTGCTGTTACAATGCAAGCACAATAGGAGCTGATAAGACACAAACTAACTGAAACCACATTACTGTTGGCCAAGCTGAATGCAAATGCTCAGGACATAAATTTTGTTGATTCCCTTCCAGTTCACTGGGTGGCTTTGTTTATTTTTACTGAGTAAGGCATCACTTGGGATTTTTATTATTTAAGGGAGAAGGAGTTTTACTCAAGTCCTGAGACAGCCCCATTTAAAATGGTCAAAATGCCCGGGCCAGTTTTCGTCAGTGCCTTCCCCTGTGACATGGATGGGATATAGAAAATGCCAATACCACAAAGGTACTCACTCACTTGCCCATTGCTACATACAGTGCGTGCTGCCATGTTTGGGACATTTTCCTTGTGTCTCACTTAGCCTACCCGTACTGTCATTATCATGAATAAGCGTTGTTTGAAGTGAAAGCGGAAAGTAAAACATGTTAACTTTTTTTTCTCTAAAGTGTTAATATCCATGTAGCGATTTAATAAGGTTTTAAAGGAATGTTTGAACTGTTTTCTAAAGGAGAGGTCAATAAAACTGAAAGAACCAGGTTGTGCTTGACTTTGTTTTGTCTTTAAACAGTCAAACCTGTTCCACGGTTGGTCTTGCTCGTCTAATTCCTTGGAATTGGAGGTATTTCAGAATAAAGAACAAATGTTGGATGACTGAAATACCTTAACTCAAAATATGAAATCTCTTCATATGTCCAAGTATTTCTCAATCTTTGCTTAGTTAAACCAGAGTTTTTACATCTGTTTGGATGTAGTGTTACTATATTTTCATCACATTTGAGCACAGACACCACGAGGAAACAAATACTCTGCGCATTCTCAACTTAAGGATAGTAATCAGTCCACTTTTCTTTGACTTGTGATTGGCCTTCAGTAGGGGTCCACAGGATACAGAAATAAACACATGATTTCTTCCATAGTATTGAGACAGAGATTCCCTACAGTCATTCAGAAAAGGGGAAACGGTAATGGTTCTGATGCTGTGATCCTACGCCAGCAGTGTTGAGTTGTCCCGCCAACTTTTGATCACTACACCACTCTTCAGGTTTACGAGAGCGGCTTGATTTCTGTCCCCCTCAGGAATAAAACTTCTATATACTCAAATGAATGCAAAACACAAACGGTACAAACATGACGTTAAAACATTTTTTTTTTTTTTTTTTTTACAAGGAATTGTTTCAGTATAGCAAGGTGAGACGTGTGGTCCTATGTGACTTGGAGATATTCTACAGAACACAGGACCTTAAAAGATGGAAAGTAACTTATGAAGAAGCTGTCGAGTTTCAGCACTGCACTTCCAGATTCAGATGTCCACAGGCTACTGTATTGGATCTCAGTGTACAACAGCACGTCCATCATGGAAGTATCCAGGAGGCGACCAGAATGCCCGTTTGGTTAAAGCAGTTCTTTTAGAAGTCCAATACAGTATGGTAGAAGAAAAACCACAGCAAATCCAAGACCTCATGGTTGTCTAGATTCTTCTGCCGTTATTCGTTGTCTGCACGTCTCTCTCAGCTTATTGATAGTTGCCCTTGACAGACTTCCTGGTTTTGTAAAGATTTTCTGTAAGTAGAGAGAAATGTTCACCAAATGGATCAACTTTCTAAGATTTCTCCATTACAGAAGATTTTTTCCCTGACTGTCCTCACCCTACTCCATCCCACCTGCATAAAGGTGTGACAGTCCAGGGTGAAAGCTCCGCGGGTGATCTGTTTGAAGCATTCACACACATCGGGCAGCGAGCGGGTTCTCAGGATCACAGGCTGGTGGTGACGGATAAGAGTGAGGGCAACGCGGAAAAGTACCTTCGCACCCTCGTAGAAAAGACAGTCCCAGATCCGCAGAACTGTCTGGAAGCACAAGGGGAAAAGACAGTTTTTTTTCATTCATTGAGCATCGGGAAGGAATAGTCTGTCATCTTGAAAACATCACCACAAATTCATAGCATGCCCCTACCACAAACCGTCACTTCTCACCTCTACAGGGAGTATGTCAATGTAGAGACAGATGAACCAGCGTGATGCCACCAGGGTCCATATACCAGGAAACTGGGCCATAAGCTGGCCTACCGCAGGGGCTTTGGCCTTCACCAGCTCCCCAAGAACCTCCTGGTCAGTCTTTAGCCCCAGCATGGCTGGGCTGTAGTAGTCTACAACATCCCACAATTAGATAAACTCACCTCTGTGTATCTGTGAGCGAGAGTGTGTGACCATACAAGTGGAAAGTGGAAACTGTGAAACATAAAAATGGTATTCCACATGATGTCTACCTGGGAGTATTCTGCCTATCAATGCATCCATGAGCCAGAAGGATTTCTCTTCATCCTTGGTGATGATGATAAGGTAACCTGCAATGAAGTTCATGCCCTAGAACAAACACAGACAAGGATGTTCTAACAGTTAAGCACACAAAGGCTGCAGATTATTTGTCTGTCTGCCGATGGTTATTTTATAGACAGAAACACAGATGCAACAACAAATATATGACAGAACCTCTGCTGGTCATGCCAACACCAAGAGCATATTTCCAGAAGGGGCAGCTCAATTAAAGGTGCTGTATATATGATTTTCTCATTAATATATTGTGAAAGTAGTTGTGTGACTGTATGAGTTACCCTAATTGTTTATTTTTGCTTTCGTTCGGTCCAATATGGGATCTCCAGCTAATGCAGTGGATGGCAGACTGGCTAACTAGTTGGGTTAAGTGGACTGTAGCGCAGAAAGTCGTTCCATGTTGTATTTAGAGAAAATCCTGCAGGTTACCTTTAATGAAGCAGAATAAGGAACCAGCTGGTCCTGTTCTTTAGATAAACAGAGGCTGTGTTAAGTCTTTCTGAGACAGTGTGTTCTTTACCTGACAGTACCCCACTGCCTTGTTGTGCTGTCCATAGGCCAGCAGCACATTGTACAGGGCCCTCTGCAGGCACGGCTCTGTTTTCTTCTGGAACAGTACATTGTCAGGAAAGGTCCTATGCATGTCTGCCAATAAACACAGAGGAATTGTTCATTCAAGTTAATGCCTGTGTTACATGTGTGGGCTGGCCTTTAGAGCTCTGCTCTGAGTTGAGTTATCCAATTGTGGAGGGCGGTGGGGGTGGGGAGACAGTATTGTCACAATGAGGGCTTGGAGCCAGAGGGGCAGAAGTAAGTTTTGGCAAACTTTACTGGTGAGCCAAAACAAAAGGTGGACCTACCTTTAACCAGTTATGTCACATAAATACATAAAGAGATACTTACACTACTAAATAGATCTCCTCAAGAGATCAAAGGATTTCTTGATAAATGGATCTCATTTTCATTTCCAAGATGCCAGTTATGCCCTTCTGGCTCCAAACCCTCAACAAGATGTTGAGATGTTGAGATGAACAGATGAAGAGTGCTAGCCTTACATACTTAGTGTGATCAGATCCTTCAAAACACAAACTTGCATGATAGGTGAACTGTGTAATGGTGATGTGATTAAGCGCTGCGGTGCACAGAGAACCGACCTGCATGAATGCTCTCCTCCAGCCTGGTGTCGTGCTCCATGGCCAGCAGAGAGTGGTAGTAACCTGGGTTCTTCTCCAGTTGTTCCTGGGCACCACTGGCTGCCATCCAGATTCTAGCACGATGCTCATTAGGCACACCTTTACGCACATACCTCTTAACTTCCAAAACAGATTTTATACATGAGAGAATATGAGCAAAACACTTGTGTGTGTGTGTGTGTGTGTGTGTGTGTGTGTGTGTGCACGCGTGTGTTTCTTCTACCTGTCAAGTTCCTCTCCACATGAGCTTTCCCTTGAAAGAGTTTGGACCATTTCATGGACCTTCTGTTGAGGACAACTTCATACTCATTCATCATGTCCTTGTAGGATTCAGAATCCTGAGGCCTCTTAAAGCCATAGGGGTCAATCCTGCAGGGGCAAGTCAAGTCAGTCCAGTGCCACGCACAACTGAATGATGAGCTAGTGACTACTGCTAAGAGAAGACTGACACAGCGTGGCAGGGTCACTCCTCTCTCCACCCATCTTTCTCTCTCCTATTCCCTGAGGACTGACACTACAACAACCTCCACTGGGTAGGGTTTCTCCGGGAGATCAAATGACAAAGTTGAATCACTCGGTATTACATTACTTTCAAAAGGGAGTAGGTGCAAGGAGCAAAATTCAAGATCAAACATATCCCTCTTAGAACGTGGCTGTTACAGTTTAGTGAACTTGGTGGTAGTACAAATTTACTTGTATTTATTGGTATTCATTTATTTGTAAGTGGTTGGTTTTGGTTGGTTGGTTGGTATACAGTGTGATCCCATCAGCCTTGTGTGTATTTAGGTGAATAAATTCATAGTATGCCACCAAACAAACAAACCAAAAAAACAAAGCAAAACCTGTAAGTAATAGGTAGGCAGGTAACAGGCACCAAGGATCCATTTAACAATCCACCAACCACCTTGGGAGTTGGTGTTCTCAAGTAAATTTATATCGATAAAACACACTGTACAAAAACATACTCGATGCTGTAAACGGGAATCAAGCAAATTCAGATAAAGTTTCCTTACATGAAAGATGAAAGATGCAGATCAACATTTAAACATATTGTCTCAGCATTAAGCTTACCTGTCATTGTCATTGGTACCTATAATAGGCTGAGAAACATTTCCTTTCATTTCTTTTTCCATTGAGTGTGACATGCAGGTAGTATGCCAAGGCTTAGGCTGTCAACAACATCAAGGTTATTTCCTTATAGTCCTTTGAAAAGAACTAAATGCAGTCAAGGTAAATAATGAAGGCAACGTAGCGGTCTGAGCTTCAAACGTCCCCTCATCTTACTGCAGTCACCCAGAGGCGGGACTGGTTAGAGAAACGCCCAGGTAGAGCCACAGGTATGCGCCTGCATGCAAAACATTTTGAGCAGTATTGTTTGCTTGCACCTTCCTTTTTGCAAGTTCTGTTTGTTATTATCCTTATGAATAATAGTACATTTATATGACCATAAAATATCATTATTAGTAGTAGCAGTAATCATATAAGTAGTAATATTAGCATTAGTAGTAGTAGTAGTAGTAGTAGCAGTAGTACTATTAGCAGTAATAGTAGTAGTGACTATATCAAGCAGTACATAGAAATTGCAAATTTCACCATTGACTCAAAATAAAGGTCTATACATTAAACTGCTTCAAAATAAGGGATACTATCTCCTGGCTTTTGTCCCATGTCATCACCACCCCTAGCCTCTCCATCTGTTTTGTCATTCTGTTGTATACTGTATAATAGGCGGAAAAAGAAAGAAATCCTATATACAAAGTAAAATTTTTTCACAAAAGGAAGGAACAACAGGCAGTAGACAGCAATCTGATTTCAAACAGCAATGCAGGGTTTTGTCATAATACCACCCTGAGGGAGTTTTTAAACTTTGTAGAAGCCAAACCTATGGACTGAGCTCATCATCCTCCAGTAGCTCCTATGGGTCAGACTGGACGGTTGTGAACAGGGCATTACTAGTAAATACATAACATTCATAACATGTAATGTACACTCAGGGTCTAGTCTAAAGACCCTAACAAAAAAGCTAAATACACATATGATTATGAAAAAGTCATGCTTTATTCAAGTCTCTTTTAAATGAATATACTTCAGCTATTTACATGATGTGTCGACAATATATTCTTATTTGCACTTCCTACAGTTATACTGAACAGATGGATTCAAAAGAGAAACAAATAATTTGACAGCTGGGTATTTTATCCTGAGGCATATTTGTCATACTGTTGTCCTCTGAACTGAGAGTGTAACCTAAGACGTAGTTTCACTACTTTAAATTTCTCAGACACTCCTGATTACTCTGGTTTGGCATCGCTGCTTGTTCAGAGGCGTGTACAGGTACATAATAAATAAAAAAATGAAGTATTTCCTAAACACATTCTGGGAAAGAGAGGATCCTTCAGAAGTAAACAGAGTACTGGATAGGAATTAACACATTTTGCAATCAAGACCAAATTTACAGTTATCAGGTGTTGATGTCACCATGACACCAAAATATGTTGAAATTATGGTCTACATAAACATGACAATCAATCAGTCACTGTTAACAATTATTGAGATCACACTGACAAGATCAGCAAATGATGATAAAAACTCCACAAACCATGAACAATTATCTAAACTGAAGCACGGCCTTTACTTAAATGACAAATTTATTTGTTAAATTGGACAGAGGTGAACAGAAAATGTGGTTAACATGCTTTCAACATGAGTAGCTCAACAATTCCATGATTTAATAGATCCACCTGACATCTACAACATATCATACAAATGATATCGAGGCATCGTGTAAGAGACCTAACACTTACTGTACACAAAAGAATCATCTTTCGCATGTATAAATGTAACATTTATATTATTCTTCATATAGCTCTCTTTGTAAACTGTCTCAATAGATACAGTATGTACAGTAACATTTGCAACAGTTCTGTTGGTGCTGGTGTAGTGAGCACTCTGTAAGACACAGGATCTTTACCCGGTCCTTCAGAGATCTGTATGACAACAGAAAGCTGACTAACAATAATCAACCTTAAAACACACGTTCCTCCTCTCCAGTCCCTTTCACGTACACAAAGCCAGTGTCCTCTCAGTGCTCTGTCAATCCCCACTTGAAAGGCTGTGGCTGTGCCTGATAGGTAGCGCTCTTCCTGGAGCAGAAGACAGGAGCGTCCAGGATAGGACAGAGTTTCCAATAGGAGCAATGGAGGCAAATCTGTCAATGTCCAAGTGACACCTCAATCTTGTGAGGACAGAAATACAGCCAGTTGTTCTTATTGTTTTCACTCAGCTCCCTGATAGGTGGTTTCCTGATAGTTTCAAGTGCTTCTGTTTTTTTTCTCTGAAGTCTACAATTTTCACTTTTCTGTACAAGTCTTTAAAAAAAACAACTATGAAGTCACTGGAAAGGAAACAAAGTTCTGGTCCTCCAGAGTTGGGATTTGATTTAGAGAGTTTGGCGCTTTGATCCTGTCAAAATTGGCCGAGCAAATTCCACAAAATCATCTATGAGGACTGGCCATGCACCTGAGAGGAAAAAAAACACACCAGATAGATATCATTAGTATCGCAGTGGCTTAAAAATCAAATTCTGTTACTCTCTGCATAACCTCAAAGGCAAATGGATCGATGTTAAACCCAAAGCATTTCTCAACCATTCTTTCATATCAAACTCACCTTCTTCATCATAGTTTGACATGTCATCTGCAATCATATTACCAAAGTCCAACAATAGGTTCCACGTGTCTTTAGGAATTGATCGTTTATGGTGTTCCTGTAATGGAGCAGCGTGAAGTAGTTAAACATGTCATTATATACATGGTTTCAAGCATCTTGACTTAAAGAGTCTGCAGATTTTCATTCCAACCAAACACCACACCAGCGGATTGAAGGTGTGCTAATCAGTGAAATCAGATACTTTAGTGTTTATCTGGAATGAAAACCAGCATTTTTTGACCCTATGTGGCATATGGTTGCCCAACACTGGTCTAAATGGAGTTCACTTTCCTGACTTACCAATAGGAATCTATTCCAAAGATCCAGGAACTTAAATCGTCCAGTCAGAACGAGGTTCCAGTAGGCTACAGCCATCTCTAAATCTAAAGATATAGACAAAAGCATACGACTAAGACGAAGCGTTTGCAATGCACTAGTACCTTAATGCAAGCTGTTTCTCAAGAATAAAATCATTTTGTAACCTTTAGTGTCATCCTGCTTACCTAGACCCTTCTGTCCAGGATTTTTAGCAAAGTTAAAGGTGAACTGGTAGAAATCCTTGAACTTGCCACTATCTTTGAGCTCCTGCTCTAATCTTGGCAAAAGAGCCTTCAATTTCTCTGGGCTGTCACACCTGGAGAAACAATGTAAGCCATAAGTAAACCAACAAACCTCCACATATCTACACATGAACACCCCGATCAGTTGTAAACATGGTCCCCAGACATTGTTAGGTGTTTGTGACATCCAAACTGGCTGACGTTTGCTCTCACACATGAACCTCAAATGTCAAAACACTGCATAGCTCTTTCACTGAGACATCCCATGAAGACATATTCTATATATAGAAACCCTTCCCTCCATGGGGGCACACTAAGAAACAAACACTATGCTAAGATACTTCTAGTGCAGTGTTTATGTCTCTTTATGTCACAGGTATTATTATCACTCACCCAAGCTCTGTCATTCCATCCAGAAACTCCTTTTTGCTGAACTCGCACTGGGTGGCAGCGCGAAACTTCCACGCAACAACCAATACAGCGATGCTGGCTGGGTCCAATGAGAGGTCATCGCAAAACTGCTGGATGCCATCTACACCAATCTTATTCTCATCCTGGGGATCTATCAAAATAACACACATTGCACTCGTATCACAATATATAGCTGCCACCATAAAAAAACTGAACTATTAATTATGACAGACACTGTGCTCATCTTCTCTCCAATAAGTAGTGTCTATATAATCCTAAAGGCATAAGGGCAGACAACTCAAGCCCAGTAAATATTTTCTTAACAACACAGACAGTTAGCTATCCCACTTGCCTTTGTAGCGATTGTAGAGCTGCTCCAACTTTTTCCGGTCTGCTGAAGTTTTCATGGATTCCTTACAGTAGAGATCTGGGTTCTGGAAATAGTTGTCTGTGGCCACTTCTAGTTTCCAGTCATTCTGTGTGAGGCAGTACACAGCTGTCTTCTCCCCTGTCTGTGTGAAGGACATGAACTGCCGTACCTTGTCCCTCTGCGAAGACTTCAACTTATGCTGCACAAAAACAGGGCACGGGCTGTCAGACACCGGCGCGCACAGGCCAGGGAGTACAGAGAGCAACACACACACACAGAGTGAGACACAGACAAGAACCCACAGCGAGACACACACGTCCACAGGCATTTAGGCAACGGCAATGAGGACAGGAAAGGCTGGGAGACAGCGGGACACTCAGACACATATTTCAAAAGGTTAATCTGTCACACACAACAGACATCATAGAAGGTCAGCAAAAAACTGGTAATTATGTCCTGTCCAAAAGCAAGGCAGACTATTCTGAGGGTGAACACTGAGTATTCTGGAAGCACGTGAGAGTCATGGATGTAACATGAGCAGGGACCTTGAGGTGCAGCAAGCCTGCACTGCAACACAAGCACCCTGACAGTATAAAGAAATCATTTCAGCAACCACCATGCATTCCCCTCACTCATCAGGTTGAACAAGGTAGCGTTAGCTAACGTTAATACAGCACGGTTCAGTGCGGCCACACTGATATCGTTAAATTAGCTATTAACTAACGTTACATCACGCCAGCTAGTGTCTGGGCTAACGTTAGCTAAGTTAGCTAAGCTGTGTCACTGACAGTAACGTTGGGCATAACATGGAAACATGATTGTCAGTGCTGTGTGTTCTCCTCCAGTACCATTACGCGTGGCTGTCTTTGACGTTCAGCGGCTGATCTGCTCACAGTCAAAGTTACCCGGCTACCAAAAAGGGAGATGTAGCTAGCTAGCTGGTCTCAAAATATCACCAACTGACCTTCCTTATCTGGTAGCTAAACACTGAAGTAAAGTAACAATATGGGTTTGCGAAAACGCGACACCGTTTCTACCTGTGTAACACCATTATAGTCGTGAGATTAAGCCTTGCCACCACCAGAACCAATGGTTGGGTTTGTGTTTATTTTGGTTACCTACCATTTTCACACCCGCTGTTATACCAGTAGCCTGACTGTCGTTCATTGTGCGCCTGCGCGGAAGTAGTCCGTTTGTAGACTGCGATCATTACTTTGTTTTTGAGTTTTATTCCGGGATACTACCATTAAACATCTTGACAAAAATGTCAGTATTTACCACATCGCTTTTGTGGACAATTGTGGTAGAATAGGCGTTCATATAAAATCATATAAAACGAGCTGTGTGTGTGTGTGTGTGATGTGTGTGAGAGAGTGAGAGAGAGAGAGAGAGAGAGAAAGAGAGTTTAGGTTTCTCTGTCCTGTAAAACTTAGTCATTATACTGATCAAAATTTAGTCCTCATGTAACATGTATACCTCACAGCAAAAATAACTCAGCTGGGAGATGAGGGAGCATATGAACGTAACAGATAGGAAGCTCAGCCAAGAAGAGTTTTATCTCATGAAAATGAATCCACCCCTTAAGTATGAATGGCACACAGCATTGTTGCTGATATTGTATCTGTCCACGTCAGCTTTCCTTTTTTGTTGTGCTGTGTAAAGCCCCAAATGGCAGGCCAAGTCGAGTGGTATGCTCAGGCTAGTTCAATTGACACTACCCTTTGTGAAGTGTAACATTTACAAGATCTTTCGCCTTTTGTGGAGGGAAGACTCATTCCATTCAAAGCAATGTTTGTGCATGAAATGCTGTGTTATATCACCATTCATGGGATATTGGATTACTGTGAATCTTAGTACATGATCAAATCACATGCATCAAGAAAAAAACAACAACCTTGGATTTCATTGGTTTTGACTTGTGACCAAAACAAGCATTTGAATGTTATCACCTAGAGCTGGTCATGTAATAAATTTACCAGTTAACAAGTTTACGAATGCTGCATAAGGGCAGCAGGATGGCATAGTGATTAGGGAAGCCATCCTTTAACTAAAAGGCCTGGGTTTAAGCCCATGTGACAGGAAGCATATGCCCCACTGAAGTGTCCTTGAGCAAGATACTGAATCCCTATGAGCTCTAAGGGTGGTGCTCTGTAGCTGACCCTGTGTTTTGACCTCCCAGTGGAAGGAAAGATGTCCTTTTGGGGGATCCTTTAAGTAGCACATACTGTATGGTATATGTGCTAACAGTGTTACCACATAATTGACAGATGGTACCAGGCTTCTCATTCAAAACAATGCAGGCCTGATTTGAGTAAGTAAAATTCAACTTCAAGCTGAAAGAAATAAAATTCACCTCATGCAGCTCTGGTTTATTGGGGACCCATGATGTCCATACATCGCCATATCCTCATTAACACCATTTATCCAAAACCTGGAGATTGATTTTAAGGAAATTTGGGGATTAATATTTTTCAATTTAGGAATATCAAGTGTAAATTTGTGTGATTTACATACTTGTATATTTAATAGGATTTGGTTTCCTTTGGTTTTAAAAAAGGTTTGGAGGGACTTGTATGATTGCACATTCAGCTGGACTGTGTTACCTAGTAAACCGATAAACTGGTCAAGTTCGAGTTGGAAAGGTAGGGACCAATGACCAATGAGGGACCAATCTAAAGTAGAAAATGGTATATTATACCATATAATTCAACAATTTCATTTTTTACATATGTGATTTGATAACTATTTGGGAATCAAATTGAAGACCCATAGGCCATACATTACTGCTAATGTTTATGACATTTTTTGCATAGACATAATGGTTTCTTTGGAATTGTTAAACTCAAAATATCAGTCACATGTCATTACATTACAGTTACTTAGCAGATGCTTTTATCCAAAGTGACTTACAAGTTAGAGTTTTTACACTATGTGGGGGGGCGGCAGGTTGGCCTAGTGGTTAGAGAGACCGACCCACCACCAAGGGTCACTGGTTCAATCCCCAGCACCACCAGGAGGGTGCATTCCAGCTGTGAGCTGGTGATTGAAAAATGACTAGTGTCACAGCTACAGTGCCCACCAACACTGCCAAAGTGCCCTTGAGCAAGGCACCCAACCCCCAACTGCTCCAGGCACACTGTCCAGTAGCTGACACCTGCACTGTCCTCTGACCTAGAAAAGTGCATGTGTGTGGGGTGATGTGTGTGTATCTAGTCAGAGGTACACAAAGAAACAAATTCACTGCATGCATACATGTGTTAGTGCCAAATAAAGTTGATTCATCAACCATCTTTCATTGAACCCACAACCCTGAGATTAAGAGTCTCATGCTCTACCAACTGAGCTGTCCAGGCCAGACATACCTTGAAAACCTTGCAGTTGCACACTCATGGGTACATTTTTCATGTATTAACTTAATGGTGCTATGTTCAAAAGACTGTAGGGGGTTATACAGATCAGATGTGTTCGCAGTGGAAGAAAATTTACCAATTAAAGTGAAC
>OOFE01051764.1:24878-35577 GCA_900323365.1 Monocentris japonica | reverse complement strand
AGAGAGAAAGAAAGAAAGAAAGAAAGAAAGAAAGAAAGAAAGAAAGAAAGAAAGAAAGAAAGAAAGAAAGAAAGAGAAAGAAAGAAAAAAAAGAAAGGAAGGGAAGAAGGTTTGATGAAAGAAATGGAGTGACAGACATAGAGAGAGACAGAAAGAGGGAGAAGGAGAATCCTGGGGTTTGGACATCTGCTGAAGCTTCTGGAAACTCAATCACTTAATGACTGAAGGTGCAAGGAGGCCTTACCTGTCTGCAGTAAATCATATCAACATCCTCTTTCTCCTCTCTCACACACACACACACAATGTCATGTAGACAACACAGACAGGTGAAGGACAGCTTTTCTGTCTTCCATGGAGAAAGTTGCTCCCCGACACACACACACACACACACACACACCAGTGGATTCATTTGCACACTGCATCTCATCTCTGCCTACCTCTGCCATGAACATCTGTCACCTCAACGGGATCCAAACTGCTAATAACCACGCAAACGTGTGCATGCATACACACACATACATGTACATGCACACACACTCTCTCTCTCTCTCACTCACACACACACACACGCACACACACGCACCTCCTTCAGTCAAAATAGAAAGCTAAATTTGGCCCAGTCTCCATGTGTTTCTGGTTCAGTATTTTATCACTGTCTCGCTTGTATATACACACGTACACCCACACACGGTTATAATGCCCTTGTCTCAGGTTTGTTTATTTGCTTGTTTTTTTTCCAGCTTCAGGAGAGAGAGCGCTGTCCGTGTTCACAAATACTGATTCAACTGTCATAAGCCATAATAGATGGCCGTACCCTGACAACCCAAGACACCTGTTTCCCCTTAAATTCCCTCGGACACAACTTTCCTGGGGGCCAAAAAGGGAAGAAGGCCCACGCATGCAAGGCCCACCTCAGCATATTTCCCACAGAACTGGAAATCCACCCACACCACAGACACTGAACCGTGCAGATGTTAGCACTGTAAACGTCAGCTTTAATGATTCTGTCACTGTATCAAGTATATTTGAAAAATGGCGATTTCACTCAAATGTGTTTTACTACATTGTGTGGCAAAGTAATCACTGTATGGTTGAGTAATTCTTTTCTTTTTGAGTTAAGATACTTACCAAAATCTACAAATCTAAAATCTACATGTTCAAGTGGGAAATCCTAAAATAAATCACATCCCTGGTAAATCCGGCCTTTAACTTTCCCTTCAACAATATATTTCCGTTGTTGTGGTATGGTGACAGTAAGGATTTTCTCATTGTCCATTAACTGACACTGTGCCTTTTCATTAAAGGGGAAAGAGGGAAAAGTCTTCAGTTCTTTCATTTTAAAATTAATATTTTGTTTTTCTGTACAACTCTAGCCTGTGGTTTCCCACCTCTGAATGTAGGCAGTAAATTCTCTTTTACTGTATTTTCTTGTTGTGGTCTGGTGACAATGTTAATTAAACCACTGTTTATCATTACCAGCCACTTCTCAAAAACGTCGCTAAATTACATGTATATTATCAATTTCTCCATAAACTCAAGTTATTATACATTGTATTTTGTGAACGTCTAATTACACCATGACTACTGAAACAATGCAGCTGTAATTTTAAGGGTTATTAGTGTATATTACCTACAGACACACACAGCGTCTTACCTTAGCAATCCAATTCCCCTGTACATTCCCGTTGTCGTGGACTGGGACCAATGAGGATTCTTCCAGCGTTAATTAAACCGACTGTCGGGAAGAGAATTAAGGTCGTGATCTCCCAGACCTCACCGCACCCTCACTCCCTGGGAAGAAAGGAGAGAAGAAAAGAGACTTAATGAACGAATAAAAGGATGAAATGACTTAATGAACTGCCTAACAAGGCCCACGGTTGTTCGATAAGGGCTTATTAAAGCTTAATTAGGGCAATAATCCAGCTTGTTTGGAGTCAAAAAGCTGAGACAATGTTGGCTTGTGGCTGATTTTTTTATGGCAGCGGAATAAACAAGGAAGCATTGTCACTTCACAGGAAGGAAGACATGATTGTTCAACTGTGTGTGTGTGTGTGTGTGTGTGTGTGTGATTGTCTGTTCCTGCGTAAATCCAGCCATGCTTTGTGGAGCTTTCAACAAAACGTTTGTGGGTTTATGGGATTTCTTCTCAGCACTTAAGTCCACCTTCCAAACACACGGAGGTCTTGCACTCATCATCCAATCATATATCAGCTGTCTGTCAATATGAAACGCCAGTCATACAAGTCATACTGACCAATCAAGTCCCAAGCAGTCAGACAGATGATTAACTTTTGTCACTTCCTTAACAGAGATTGAGTTATTTACTAATAGAGTTGCGTGATGCCACATTTCCCTGCTTCAGGATCTGATACAGGGACGTAGCTACTTTGCAGAGCTCTGTGTCACACAATTTCTATCCCAGAGGGTGAGCTGCATTGTGCCTGAGGAGAGATCTAACGAGAGGGTAAGCTATACCCAATACATGAGTCACCGGCTTTCAATTATTCAGATAGTGATGCCATCACCCTTCAGAGGGTTGAGTCAGTCATAAACTCACAGCACATAGTATCCCAATGCTCATGGTATACAGATGGCACACTACTGAAGGTTGCCCCTTAAGAAAGCTCTCTCTCTGAATGATTCATTTGTTTTCAATGATTCAGATGGTAAATGCCCATAGGGTGGACAGTATCCAATGCCCTTGGGCACAGGAAGTTGTTACTCATCCTGCTTCATGATGATGTGGTAACCCACCAGAAACTGTCCTGCCACACAGTTTGCACTCTGAGTTCTATGTGTAGAAAATGCTGAATGCTACATGATGAGAGTATAAATGCAGTCACCCTGTAAAGGCAGAAACAGCACATAATGTCATGTGGTCCAGATGTCAAACCATGGTTTATTATCCCTCAAGCTAGCTCTGTCTATTCCACTGTACATATCACCAATACATATCTCATGAAAAGTTATGACACTTGATTCTTACTATATCTAAGTATGTATGGCTAGCCACATAACCTCTCACTGCGCTCGCGCCAAAATCAAATGAAACTACTTCCGTTGAGCTTCAGCAACTCAAACAACTTGGTTAAATGAGAAACATTTTTGAAATTGAAAACTTTATTTACTGCAGAAAACTTGAAGGCAGGTGTATACACTCGTCCACCACCCCGGTCTCTGCCTCTGCCTTGTTTCATACAATTCGTACGATATCATATGAAATTACGGTGCCTTGTAACAATAATTAACTTGTTATGATAACAGGCTGGCCTATTTATGACTCACTCAATTTTAATAATAGTGATGGCTCGCTGTATGATTGTATACGATAAAGAGTCAGGCATCATCCCAAGAACTGGGTACTGTATGGAATTAGTCATCCATACACCCTCAAGATCAGTACTTGAACAGCAAGAAACAGGTTCCAACCCATAATTTAAGAAAAGCTGACGTGAATGATTCAGGCTGTAAATGTAATCAGCCTTTAGAGCATTGAGTCAGTGCCAGAGTGGCAGTAGCCTACACAACGCTATATGAACCGCAGACCTGTATGTGGACAGCGCTATCCTGATAGATACTGTATATAGAGGAAAAATACTAGTAGGGTACACACTCATCCCCAGCTTTATTCATCTTTGTCCATGGACTCACATCTCCTCGTCGGGCATATGATAGACACACACAGAGAGAGTTCAAATTGTTCGCAAAAAAAAAAAGCCTGATACAGACACAACTGTGTGTTTTTGTGTGTGTGGTGGGTGTCAAAAAATGACTGTAATGATGCATACACACACACACCAACACAATGTACAGTGTCATGATATACGACTGAGCTGGCATGCACTTTGTGTGTTTTCTGATTAAAGCGACTTGATATCAATTCAATAAAAGTGACAGAGACAGATAGTGACTGTGGCAGCAATATACATACACACCCCCTACACAACAATATACATACATACCCCCTACACACACACACACACACACACACACACACACAGGTTAACTGATGCATATTGCCAGAGCTAGATTTAATCAAGATGACATCACATAGCTTAAAGGTCTCTGTGAAAACCCACACTTCTCTGCTATAGTGTGTGTGTGTGTGTGTGTGTGTGTGTGTGTGTGTGTGTGGCTCAGGCTCTCTCTCTCCCTCCTTAGGAAACCGCTGACAACTAACAAATGCAAACACCTTGCTTGCGCTGTGGTCATCATTTCCCACCATGCTGTCACTTTTAGAGTGCTCATCCACGGCAGAGGAGTTCTGCAGACAACTATGTGAGCTGGTTAGCTCTGCCCCAGCCTAGTGGATATGAATCATTTTGCCTGCAGGGCCTTTGCCTCTAACATCACCAAAAACTTGAGTACTTCCCTCAAAAATCTTATGATAGATGAACTCCTGCTCTCACAAATTTACTTCCTCAAATCAAAAACATTTGGAGGGTGGAGGAGGCTTAATATTCTCTCAGTTACAAAAGTGTTTGGATTCAAACATGATGGATTTCGGTCTTATAACCTTGAGCGGTCCAATATGGAAATGATTTTCCAGCAGTATTTCAACCTTGTCTTTTTCCCTTTTTTATTCTAGTCTTAAGTTTGTGTCAGTTTTACGCTGCACTTCCAACGTCTGGGAATTATGTCATACAGCCTGAGGGCAGTCTGAAGTCACCCTTCAGAGGGTTATTAGACTTTTTTAGATATTACGGTGTAGATATTCTTGGAACATAGCACAGAAAAGTGTGACAGCATTGCATGAGCCAGGTTTGAACCCTTACCGTCACAGTTCACGGACCATTTCTCTGGCAAGCATGCCGCTCTATATCACTTGAATTCCCTCCCCTTGTTTCCAGAACGCCAAACAGCTGACGATTCCTGCAGAAAGGACAACAATCTCCACTGTTTTCATATATTTCCCAGTTCCAGACCTATGTCAGTTTTATGTTAGAAAATTATGACTGCCAATTACTATTCAATTGCGTGAGAATGATGCCAACTTTCCTGCAGGGCTTTTCCTGCAAGATACCAAGAGCAAAACAGCTGACAATTTCCGCAAAGATGCCAACGCTTCACATCATTTTAAATACTATTTCCCTGGTCTTCTCCTCTGTCAAAAAGAGGAATGATGTCATCGTTCCAAGGGGGCTTGTAATCTCAGTTACCAACAACAAAATGTTAGTTTCTTACATTCTTGGTCAGTTATTACACTAGAGCGCTGAGCTCTGGGAATGACGATGATGAGGACGGTGATAGTGGTGATGATGGCGATGGTAAGGATGATTGGCACGGTGATGATCATGATGGTGATGTCATCTTTCCTACAGCCTTTTCCCTTTTTGTTTCAAAACACCAGGCAGTTCACGACTCCTCCCCAGATCGTGTTACTGCTGTGGGAGAAGAACCTATACGCTCTAATGATTTCAGCAGATTTACCTCCGTAAAATAAAAACACTACCTCGACTCCTGATAGTTTGAATAAGCTGTGGTCTGGAACTTTGTTCTGAACATTTCATTTTCTTGGACTACCTCGACTCCTGAGGGATTTGGATAGGCGGAGGAGGCTTAATACTCCTAAACTCCTTCATATTCCTAAAGTGCAAATTTCTCTAGATGAAATCACAAGTGTTTGTCTTGCATTGTTCACCAGAAGATCATTACCCAGTATTGATTTTCCAGTATCTTTCCAGCATTCTGTATTCTCACAATGTAAGCCTGATCTGATTTAGGTGTGCCATAATCTTAGGTAATCACCTATATAAAACCCTTGCTTCATTTTTGAAGGAAGGAAGTGAGGGTTAATTTGTCATTGGGCTTATCCCGTGCCACCTCCAATTACAGATGTTTTGCTGACGTAATCCCACACTACTTCAACAAGACTAAACAGGAAGCATCAGTATTGAAGAACCAGCCCACGGATCAGACGCTGTACTCAACAATATTGTCTGCATCCTCATGAGAAACCATCACTTCAGCATGCTGTAGTTTACTAATGTCTGTGGATTATATCACCCCAGTGTGTCACCCCGAGTGTTCAACACTGTGGCCATCATTGTTTCCATCATTTTCAATCTGTCAGCCAATTGTCAGTTATTTCCAAAATCCTCAGCTATTTTCCAGTTCCACCCCTCTGTGTTAGTTTTAAACTAGGAATTATGTCATTCTGCCTTGTGTGTTGCTCCCTTATTATGGGTGAACTGACAACACATGTGAAGGAGCTTTAACTGTTAAAATATGTCAACACCAAACAGCTGACTACACCAGAGCTTTTAAAGGAACAGCCCACACTAAAATCAGTTTTCTGCTGAAAATCAATTTCTTCCTCCATGTTGTAGTGAAATACATCAGTACAGGCCAGAATGTCAACATTACTGTGATATTGCAGACGTTGCTTTCGATGTACCCCTGAGAGGTTCAAAGCTCCCTTGTGCATTTCTGTACAGACTGTTGTATAGATATGGGAGTTATCACCCTGCTTTGGTCTCAGCTAACAAGCCACCCCCACCACACACACACTACCCACTTTTGCTTTGTACAGACTGCCAAACCTGTGTAAAAACCGACGCTGATGTGACCATTTAACCAGTCAGTGGCCACATTTGCTGTTTTTTTCCATTGGGTTTCTGTTGTTTTCAATGTTCTCCCCCATTTCCCAAAGTTTCCCAGTTACACCCTTGTCTCTTAAACTATATCAGTTTTGCACAGGGAATTATGTCATTCTGCCTGTGAGGTTTTCCCACATCGTCAGCGTTTCAACTGTTAAAGCATCTGAATGGGTAGCAGTTATAAACTCCTAACCCATATCAACCTTCCCTGAGAGAGAGAGAGAGAGAGAGAGAGAGAGAGAGAGGGGGGATGGCTGGGAATACTTTCTTGCCCCTAAAGCAACCCATTTAAAGTTCATCTAGATTGTGATTACCTTGTCTGAATCAAACATCCCAGCCCATGTTGTTACAGACAGGCAACAGCTGCGTCCCACTCCATAAAACCTCCAAAAAGCATTTCATAGTTTTACTTTACCTTACTGATTCACACCAACGACAAATGCGTCATTGTATAAGCTCTACTTAGTACATGCGTGTGAAACTGCTCCACTCCCAGGAGGAAATGTATGGATAGTTCTGCAGTAATCAGGATTATTTGAGACTTGCTTGACGTCATATAGGTTGTGGTTGCACACTTCACCCATAGCGCGATACAAACCAATTACCAACAATCCAGTGAACAGTCAGCCAGTTTTTGGAGTATACATATGTACAGGGACAGTTTCAGGATAACCTCCACTGATATGGGTGCTAGAAAAGCAGAGTGAAGGTATTGCCACTCTTGCATGAAAAACCTGTACCTCCGGTTTTGGTGTTTTTACTTTTTTTAACTTGATTTAAAAAAAAAGAATAATTTCCAAAATGTAGGATAATCGATCTCAAACACCAGCAATATGATGGAGAAATATTTTGAATTGAATGGAATGCTCCAGTCAGCGCAGCAGGATGAGCTCACCAGATACAGTATGGTCCTCTGACAGCACACAGTACACCAATGGCTAACCTTAAGTCTTTCTGAGAAGCTGAACAAAGTACAACTGAACAGACATATTATCAAACAAATCTTGTGTCTCTCATTGATCATGATGATGAAAATCAGTCCTTTTTGTGTGTTTTACCAAAGCCAAAATGGAGAACAAAAATGTAACTCAATGAATATGTCCTACAGGAGCAAATCAAGAGTGCTGAGTAATGAACAGTTACATGCAGCAGCAGAAAAGGAGACTATGTGTATGAGGGGAGACATTGTGAAATGGATTCCAACATCAGTCAAGTCCCACTGGGACACTTACAGGATGAGATCAGCTGATATGGACCCCTGAGAGGATGTTTGACTTGTTTATGGAGGAAATTACATCACTGGGTTTGAACCAGTCAATGACCTCATGCTGACAAGATAATGGCTGAGAGAGAGAGAGAGAGAGAGAGAGAGAGAGAGAGAGAGAGAGAGAGAGAGAGAGAGAGAGAGAGAGCACTGTTTAGTTTGGCTAATCAATGACACAGTCACAAAATTCCAAGTAGAGATGTAGGGCAAGTTGAAACCAAGTGCCCCATGGTTACATCAGCACTGAGTGGTCAATGTTAGGAATGCTGCAACATATCTATCTGGTACAGGCTGAGCTAGGGGCAGGGAATAGATGGCCTTTCTGTAATGAAACTGAGACTGTTGTACATGTGTTTTCTCAATGTCAACGTATTGCAAATGTCTTGTCCATGCCCATGTCCTGTCCTTGTTAACTGTACTGTGGCAAGTTGGGGGAGGTTTTCACTATTGAAATGTTCATTTTGGGACCTGTGCCTATACATGTATATATACGGTGGTGTTGCTAATTAAATAATTATTAATTTAATTAAAGTCAGCTGATTGCAATTCTACATTATTAGATTGTTGTCTGTCTCTAAACGTCACCTATCCGATACTGTAAAAACATTGTACAATCTGTGTACAATCTGTTCTACTGGTCGCCTGGTAACCTCTGAGTTGTGCGATGTACTGAGCTACTCAAAAGTGATTTTAGTGTCATTATGTTTCATCATGTATATGTACACATGTACATATAAGATTATGATACAAGGACAGTTTTCTCAACAAATCACAAAATCAAATCAAAATTCAGTTACCTGTCGTTGCCATTTGGGCCGCCAAGGGGCCAAGTTGCCTAGTGCAACTTCTGAATCTGAATCCACATTGCTGCACAGTTCCACAGTGATATCAACCGATGATGCTAACAAGAGACAACCATGTTGGCCACAAAAATCCAGATCACTTGCAGTGATTAATGCTCTGCTCTGCTTGACTTCTGGTCTCAGGTGCTGAAGGGTTAAGACTTCTGAAGCCTCTGGTCTATTAGATGGACATAATGAGTGGAGACATAAAAAATATATTCCATGCACATCTCATAGTTTGAATAAGCTGTGGTCTGGAACTTCAACAAATTTCTGCTCTGAACATTTAATTTTCTTGGACTACCTCGACTCCTGAGGGATTTGGATTGTCCTGTAACTAAAATTATTAAAAGATAAGCAAGCTATTTCTGTTGCTGCATTGTACAAGTAGTTTAAATTCAATTCAGGTTTTATTCTCTGTCCTTCTGTTCCAAGCCTATTCATTTACACAGGGGACTATTACAACTTTCCAAAACAACATTCTGTTGCTCTGCACTTTCTATAAACTGCTCTGTGACGACCTCTAATTGTCCCGGGGATAGGGACAGCGTGATTGAAAATAAAAATCCTTCATGCCAAAAAGATGACTGGAGGGGGTTTGGAGGAGCTGTTGGACCTCCCAAGAGCAGAGCTGGACCTAAGCCCAAAAACAAAGCTCACTGCTAGGGTAAGGATCTCAGAATATGCCCTGGACTATGGAGCTAGAGAGCCAGAACACACCCAGGGCCAGTGGTGGAAAGCTAATGCTGATTTTGGCAAAACAAGGACACAAGGTTGTTTGAGAGACAGTTTGTGCAGTGTTGTCAGGATAATGACTGTATTCAGGGGATAAAAATAATGGATTTTTTTTTGGGCTGTTAGCCAATAGTTAGTTTACAGTGCAGACTGCTGTTTCTATTCCATTTATCCATCAGTGGTGCACCACCACGGTTTTAAATTACCACCAATGCTAAAAATAAAAGTTAAAAGAAGAAGAAAACTTAATATAGTCCATTTCATCCCCAAAACATTAACTAGAATAGGTTGTAGAAGATTGTAAATAAATAATACAAATACAAATGAGTGGCACTGTAACTGGCATAGTAATTAAAACTAAACTAAAATGTGATTGGATGTGGAGACTAAATGTGCTCAGCTTGACACCAGGGCTTAAAAGGTTTCATATTTTATTAACAAGGAAAGGGTCACATTATGAGGAAGAATTACAGTGGATAAATCTAAGGGCTATTTTGGATCTGACTGCTAACCAGTAGGTATAATCTACTGTACTAGCACAAAGTAGGTCCCAATTAAACAAACATTGCACTTAAAAAGAAATATCATCTGTCAAATTTTTTTTATGATCACCACAAAGTCAAACTTCAGCAAATTCTCAGAGTGCTCCAGAACTAAAGTGCAGTCCTGCAGTTGTGTCTTCTGTACATATGTGATCACTACCACTGGGCAGCCTGCTTAGTAAAATCCTGCAGAGCTAATGCAGGATAGACTCAGAGTCTATATACAAACACTTCACCACAGTGAATGACCTTGATTTTCATTTAAACTGCTGGCAGACAGCAAAACAGACAAACAACAGCAGAGAAGCAACTTTGATGAAACTATAATTCATGGGAAACGACAAACACACATAAACACACAGCAAATATACACACTACTCTCATATTAAGCAACAAAGGCTCAAGTAGGAAGTTGATAGCATTCAAATAAACTGTGACGGAGAGTATTCCCAGATCTGTTACAGTGTGTGAGTGTGTGTGTGTGTGTGTGTGTGTGAGAGTGTGTGTGTCTCAGACCATGACAGTGTGTGACCCCTTTGTGGGTCCATGTATAATGTCTAATCATTTGTTGTGTTCCCCTCTGACCATGTGCATGTGTGACGATTTAAAGAATGTATGTCTGATGTGTCTGGGCATGTGTGCTTGCACATGCATGCATCTGTGTGTGTGTGTGTGTGTGTGTGTGTGTGTGTGTGTGTGTGTGTGTGTGTGTGTGTG
>OOFE01051764.1:3138-16988 GCA_900323365.1 Monocentris japonica | reverse complement strand
TCTCTCTCTCTCTCTCTCTCTCACACACTCTCTCACACACACACACACACACACACAAATAGAGAGAGATAGAACACCACTTCCTCTTCCTCTCTGACCATTAAGCTGTGTGTTACATATGTGTAAGTGCACATTTTGGCTCATATGGGGTCTTAAATGTCATAATCTAGTTTATTTGGTTTATGACATGTTATTGGACTGTAAGCAATTTTCCTTAGTGGCTCCTGCCAAAAAACAATTTCAACTAAATTGAATACTCTTACTATATTGACTGACTATAAGTATTCTCTGTATCTGCTTTTCCGAGTTCAAGTTTTCTCCGTAAAATTAAAAAGACTGGGTCAGTTCTCCAAGGTGGCTTACCAGAAGATACCTTAATTACTTTGGAAAAATTTCCACCTGAAGTTACAAGCCATGTAATGCTGGAAAAGCCTGCTGAAGCTCCTAAATCACAGCAGTAGGGTAGGGTGAATGAAACACTGCAGGCTAGTAACCTTACCCCACAAAATCAGTTTTGGCTGCAAGAAAAATCATTTTGAAAAAGTTTGAAAACCACCACGCTTAAAATTCAGCTGCAAACCATTTACTATGGAGGCTGCAGACCAACTGCCAAGTCTTAAACAGCATGTCGTATTGGCAAAGCTAACACACAGCTGAAAGCCTTATAGATGAAAGCCTTGAAGGGGGACAAAGGCTTATGAAGCCATTAATAGTGTGGACAAGGTTGGTCCAAATTACTGATTGCCTGCTTAAAACTGTAATCAGTAATGTAATCTACTGGATCTGGTGAAAGTCTCAGGAGACCACGGCCTACTAGTTTCTCAAACAGTGGACCAGGACCCAAAATGGGACCCAGTCAAAGGCTTACTTGTGGTGGGTCTCTACATGACGACTAGTTGTAATGAGCCTGAGGACCAGGGTAAGGGACTAAATGAAGCATTAAGCCACAGGAGGCTGTGCTTTACAGTGATTTCAGAACTGCTGAGAGGTGTTAGGCACAATGCAAAGCAATGATTGACACACCAATGTCTTTAAAAGCAAAGAGCACAGATGTTCAATAAATCATGATAATAATTAAATTATAGTAATTCAAAAATCTTTTTCTGCCAAGCAATATATTTCTTAAAAAATAGCTAAACAATGCACACATAAGTGATAGTATTCATTTTTTGTTTAGTATTTATAACGGCTTCAAACAGGCCAGCCAATGAGAATTGAGGTCCAGAATTATCTGTTTTGTAAATTGTTTAATTGTTGTTGTGGAACTGTTTTCCTTTAATATTTTGGATGTAGCCTAGCTTAGCTGTTCATTTTTTAAAGCATAGCATCTTTAACACAGTTGTTATTATTATTGAGTTTTTTCTAAGGCGATGTTCACTACCTCAGACCAAACCAAACACAAACACACACACTCACCCAAACATACATACGCTTGCACTCATGCACATGCACACAAAACATGGATGCAAACATATTTTTTGAGTAGCCTGCCAAGAGCAATGTAGGTCCTGAGCCAAGGATTTGCACAGCCAGGGGTTAAGGTCTCAACTCGCCTCAGATGCTCTCCCTGTCTGCCTCTCTCTCTCTCTCTCTCTCTCTCACACACACACACACACACACAGACACACACATACACAACCCCACAGTTAATGTTCTTTTGACTCTTGCAGTTTTTTTTCGATTGCTATCAAACATTGGTCAAAACTGAAGTCACATTGTCAAAACTCTTTACACAGTCAGCGAAACAGAAGTCTACGTGGACCAAACTGTGAATCATTGCTTTCACACAAAATGCATTCAATGACCACATTTTCCAAAATCCATGAACTCTTTTCTCATTCATACTCCACCACCTGCAAAACACTATATATTTGCAGCACATTTTTCAAATGCTAACACACTGTTTTCAAAACTGTTAAAAACACATTCAAAACAGAATGATGGCAAATTTTGTGCATTTCTGCAGGAACCATATTGAAATATATAGAAAATCTTAGCAGAATATTTACAAAATGAAATAATAATCATTCCACACACAGCTGACTGCAATTTCAGCTGAAAGCCGACCCAGGTGTCCTGTTTTTAGCGTCGTTACCAAACAGACAAAAGGTGATGGCTTTGGAATGACTTCGTTTGGAAATATGGATCAAGGAAGACAGGTTGGTGGAGAAAGAAGAGTGGCAGGGAGAGGAAGAATGTGTGGAGGACAAAGGAGAGGAAGACCAAGAACGGTGGTCTCTAATGAAATAAGGGCCACAATTATTGACCATGTTGTAAATCGTGGTCTCTCTTTGAGAGAGGCTGGTTTAAGGGTGCAACCAAATCTGCAGCGTTCAACAGTTGCATCAATAGTATGAATTTTCCAGCAAAACAACAGGTGAGATCCTTCAATGATAATTGAACGACATATTACAGTACAATACAGTATGTTTACATGTACTGACATTTTGAAATATATTTGTTTTAGGATCCAAAGGTTTCCTCCCACAGGAGGGAGAGGCATGGGAATTGGCAACAATGCAATAAAACTGCAGGAGATACGGGACAGAGTGCTGGCAGACGATATCACTTTTGGGAATGTGAATACAGTCAGCACAACGACAATTGCCAGAGTCCTACAGAAACATAAAATAAGGTTGTACACTGTACCCTTTGAGAGAAACGCTGAACGTGTGAAAGAACTCTGGTATCAATATGTCCAGGTAAGATGTCTGTTCAATAACCAAACAGGGTACACACAGCTATGCTAAGTACTGTAAAACTATGGATTTACTGTATTTTAGAGAGTAGTGGAGATGGAAGCCAGGCAAACTGCACATACACTCATCTTTGCGGATGAAGCTGGATTCAACCTGGCAAAAACTCGCTGCAGGGGAAGAAATGTGATTGGACAGAGAGAAACTGTGGATGTCCCAGGCCAGAGAGGAGCTAACATCACAATGTGTGCAGCACTGTCCAATGATGGTTTGCTGTTACAGAAACCACTAATTGGCCCCTACAATACAGAGAGGCTCGTCTCTTTTCTGGATGACCATAATCGACTTGTGCCAGCGGAGGAGAGAAGTCGAGGGGCAAGAAACTCCCCTACCGTCGTTGTTGTGTGGGATAATGTGGCATTCCACCACTCTGCTGCAGTCAGACTGATTTGCTGCACATCCCAGGATGCCAGTACTATTCCTGCCTCCAAATTGCCCCTTCCTAAACCCCATAGAGGAGTTTTTCTCTGCATGGAGGTGGAAGGTTTATGACCACCAGCCACATGACCAGATATCCTTATTGGATGCCATCAATGCGGGGTGTGGAGACACTTCTCCTGAAGACTGCCAGGGTTGGATTCTAAAAGATACTTTCCAAGCTGCATTGCCAGAGAAGACATAAGATGTGATGTTGATGAGAACTTGTGGCCAAATGCAGGAGAGAGGGAGGACTAGAACCCTCACAGTACTGTACAGTATTAGTGATTATCCTATCCTTGTAATTTGTTGTTATTGCAGCCCTGAAATTTCAGGAATTTTGTTTTTGTTTCAACTTTTTATTTGTCACAAATGCAGTAAATTACAATTTGAAGCAAATGATGCATTTCTGATTCATTCTTGTTACATCCATTACTTTAGTACAGTCAATAAAGTGAAAAGGTGTTGTTCTAATTCTATAATGAAATACTGATTTTATGTGAAAAATCATTCAAACTTCAAAGATAAAAGTTCATTCATGTAATATTCCCTGTTAGAGTTTTTTAGGTTGGTGTGTTATGCGTGACAATGTACGCTTTCTGAGTGAGAATTGTTGCCAGTGTTATGGTCAAACGAGTGTATTTTGAGACATGTATGAAGTGTTTTGGTGGTTGAGATTGGCCAAGATACATGTTGGTAATGCAGACTGTATGAAGAGTTTTGAAAAAGTGGCTTCAGTAGTGATCGATTCTCGCTAGCAATCGAAAAAAAAAACAACAGGAGTGTTTTGCCTTCTCAAAACTTTGAGCATTTTAACTTATTGTAAACTGACATAGGAATGGAATATCATGTACATCCATCTGTTAGATATACAGCAACGCTTTGTTATGTAGCTAACAGGCCACCCACAACTTCATGCTCCCCCTCCTTTTTTCCTCCCTCCTGTCCCTTCCTCATTCATCCTTTTCTCTCTCCTCGTTTCCTCCCCCTCCTTTCTTTTCTCACTACTTCCCTCCTCTCCCTCCCTTTCTTCCCCTGTCCAAGACCCGAGTCAAATATTATTTTCAAATCATACTTAATGTTTGTTTTAACTTGCTTAGAATAGCAGATGACTGAGGGTCACCGCATTAGGAAAACTCACAATAAGTTGACTTCCAAATGCACCCTCATGACTGTCTACACATTCTTGCAGTCCTCCTATTGTTAAAACAAACAGCAAGAATTATTTGTAAATACCATTTGACCCAGGTCTGCCCTCCCCTTTTACCTCCTTTCTTTCTCCCTTCTCTTTTCCTTTGACCTCCTGTTTTCTTTACCCCTTCTTCTCCTTGTCTCCTGCATTATTTCCTCTCCTCTCATCCCTCCTTTCCTTGCTCCACTTTTCCTCCCCAGACCCTCTTTCTTTCTTCCTCCTTTTCCCTTTACTTCATTTCCTCTACATTCTGTTACTTTCACATCCTTTCCTCCTCTCCTCTTCTCCTTACTTTTTTATGCCCCATTCCTTTCCTCGCTCCTTTCCTTCACCCCCCCCTCCTTTTCCTCTCTTCTTTCTTTCTCCCCTCTCCTCTTTTCTCTCATCTCTTTTTGTCTGCATTCGTGAGTCTGTAGGTTGGTGCATGGTTTACATGTAGCCTTTCACCCCTAGGTGGTGATATAGTGGTAGCAAGGATGGAGCGATAAAGGGAGGGAGGGAGAGAGGGATTGAGGGAGGAGAAGGTGGAAGGAAGGGAGGGAGGGAGTGGGCGAGATGAGGACAGCATGGAGGAAGGGGAGCAGAAGATAAGGTGGGAGGGAGTGATAGAGGGAGGGAGGCATCTTGCCAAAGCTTCATCTTGAGAGGAGATGCTTTGCATGGTGAGAGGAGAATGTGTGAGAGAGAGAGCGAGAGAGAGAGAGAGAGAGAGAGAATGACAGAGTGGCCAGGGTGGGCATGGGGCAGCCAACCATGTCAAATGAATGACCTTCCAGAGATCTCTCAAGTCAGCCTGGCCAGATTTTTCTTACTAGCTCTCTCAAGCTCTCGTTCTCTCTCTGCTTCCCTTTCTCTCTTCCTTTTCCCTTTTCTCTCTCCATTTCTCCTCCTTCCTCCTCATTTACTCCCTGCCTCCATCTATCCCTTTATCCCTCCCTCCATAACTCCAACCTTTGCAATTTCAAGTCCTTACTTTTTCATTTAGGCCACACAATAGTACCCATTTTACTCTTTGTCAAGCACAACAATAATGATTGCAATCTCAATCTCCTAAATGTTCTCTTTCAGGAAATACTCAATTTAATTTACTCTTTAATTTAGCTCTCAATCGCTATAACCTTTCGTTCTGTCCACAGCAAGAGGGCAGTTGTGGTCATATTGGTCTGACAGGATTGATAATACTCCTTCATCACAAATAATGGAAATGCTTCGCTTTGCTGTGAACATGTTTTGATGCTACTCTCTACTGGTAGATTTTTACGAGCAAGTGTGTCTTTTGGCCTACGGTGTCAGTTGAATTTCAGTTCACTCAATCCAAAATGAAACTGCAACTCACCCGATATTCAGAGAGACAATAATTGCTCTCTGGACTGGACATAAGAAGCTTTTAGTAGCAAAACAAATTGTCTGAATTTTGAATTCCAGTCACAGGTATTGATGTAAAGTGAACTGAACCCGACCCTGCTACTTTGACATGCACTGAGATGAGAGGAAATCCACCCTAAAACTGAATTCACCTTATTATTATGATGATGATCTGCTCTGGATCTGGGGCAGGAAAGCGTCCTAGTGATTACAAGAGACCATCCCGTAACCAAAAGGTCACACGTTTAATCTCCACCCGAGCCAACGTGTGTCCATCAAGAGCCATATGTCCCGTCACTGAGCAACACAATGAACACTTTCTGGAGGTAAGAGCATTGACTAAATAACTAAACTGTGTTTGTTAACATGAAGCCCAGAAACTATTTAGATAATGCCATCAGTTCATCGTAGACAGAGTAGCTCCAGGCTGTTTCTGTCTCTTGATATTGCATATTAGAGTCTTGGTTCTCCATTTTCTCACGGCCCTAAGTGTTGACTGAAATATTTGAGATCATATTGTGAATTGTGTTTCAGGGTGTATTCTTGCAGTAAGAGGTGTTTCAAGTGCAACCGAATGACTCACTGAAACTGTCTGTGACACCTCTCACCACGTCTGGCCAAAACAAAGCTTCTCTCTGTGCGCCCCTTATCGCTGCTATAGTTGCCCTTATCTCACAAATGGGCCCCACACACACACACACACACACACACACACATCATCATCATATATATCAATGGCACCAAGGTGGACAAACACACACAATGCACTTATATCAAACACATTAACAGCACAAGACTTGATCTTTTCATTGCCGTCCATTTGTGGTGAAAGACACAACACATTAAAGAAGGGGGTGGGGGGGGGCTTTTTCGATCAAATGAAAGGCTGATGTTGCAGCAATCTGTCAAAGCAAGCAAAGGTTCAAACATGGGTCAGACTACCGGGGAATTTTTTCACTGTGTTCCCTCTCAAATTACATGGTAGAAGACAGGGATATAAGGAGAGGGAGGGAGAGATACTAGAGGGCTGGCAGAGAGAGAAAGACAGATAAATTGAGAGAGAGTCAGTGGTGAGAGGAGCCAGTGTGCATTTCTTGCTGCAAAATGTGTTGATTGTTGTCACACATTAAGGAAAATAGGCGACAATACTGAATGAAGAATAAGATAACTAATGGTTTCTTATTGTTCTGTAGTGAGTTAAATTCATTTTGTCACCTTCTGCTTTGGCAATGCACAAATTACTGTGTTATGCCAATAAATTGAACTGAAATGAATTGAGAAAGAGGGAGATACAGAGGGAATGGGAGATGCAGAATAAAGGAGGAAGAGAGAGACAGAGGGAGAAAGAGAGAAGAAAGAGATACCAGCTGCCTGGCAGGTCAGAAGGCAAATAGGCAGCCGTAAAGCTCTGCTCTTTCTCTCTTTCTCCTTTGCATCTGTCTCTCATTCCCTCTCTCTTTCATCCTGTTACTCACTATCGCCTTGTCTTCTTCACTGGATCTTGCTCCCTCGCTCTCTCCTCCTGTTTCACACACACACACACACACACACATACACACAAGCTACAGAGTCGGTTCAATCATCAACTGAAAATGACCGCAGGCACTGAGAAAGAAGAGAGAGGCATTGTGTGTGTGTGTGTGTGTGAGAGAGAGAGAGAGAGAGAGAGAGAGCGAGAGAAAGAGTATGTTTGTGAGAGTGGGGGGGAGAAAGACACAGGGTAGACAGAGGTAAAGACATAGAGGAAGAGAAAGAGAAGGGGGAGAGAGCCTGTGTGAGAGAAAGAGAGAGAGCGAATGAGAAAGGAGAAAGAGAGAGAAGGAGACTCATTCATCCAATGAGAGTCGGGGTTAAAAAGTCGACGGCGTCATAAGCATCAAAGCCAGACTACAGAGCCCATTCTTCCAGCTGTCTCTTCTCTCTTCTTTTGCCAAATACAAAGCTATAGTGTGAGGCTGAAATATGGTTCATTCCTATGCAGTAAATAATCTCCCCTATATTCACTGAGCAGTGGAGGGCTGCCACTACTGCTAAGGCAAATAAGAATTTGAAAAATCTTTATAATTTTCCCGCAAGCAATTATGGGGCTTCCAAATGGATCATTCCTATAGAGTATAATGTTTCCCCTTGATTCATTCAGCAGCGCTGAGCCATTACAGCAAGAACCTTACACACCACTACCACAGGATGTTAAAAAACACATAGTTCCTGTCCTCAGTTCTGATTGGCTGGGATACATTTAAAGTCTACCTAATAAACACACAGATAAGCTATGACTGCAGAAATATTTATTCAAAAATGAATGTGCTACTTATGTGTTGCTTAGCAACCACTTTATTAAGCTATTGTTCAAAGAATACTTTGCTAGGCAGAAAAATAACATTTAGTTATTTTTGATTTAAAAAAAGAAAAGATTTCTTGAACAATTGCGTCTTTTGCTGTTGCAAGGGTGCTTTACCACTGTTTTATAAAAGCAATAAGGTACTCAAGGTTGTGGTTTACAGTGATTTTAGAGAAGCTTGACATGACACAAAGCGCTTATTGCATCACTATAAAATACCACAGAACCCAATTTCCCATCAAGAAGACCCCAAACAGATAAACAGTCTAGGATTAGAATCGGTACTTTTGTCCTACTATAAGATCCAAATAAGAATAACAGTTTGAGTGCTGCACTACAACCCAAACCTAAATAGTAAAAGATCTTCAAACCACCACCACAGCAAAAAACACAGAGGGAAACCGTCTCCCATCTTACCTATCACTTTCCACCATATACCATCTAACAAAGCTGAAATGCCATAAAAAAATAATCTGTAGAGGGAAATAAAAGATAAATGTGCGGGAGCACCGTGGAAATGAATACATTTCTCTCTGCACTGTTACTTGGGGAAAATGAGTCTGGGCAGGGAAGCGACACATTTAGGATAGGAGTTATGAACAACTGGTAGCAACAGAAGAGATGATCAGAGAGATTACACAGACAAGACCAGAACAGTAGAGGGGAGAAATCACACAGCGCCACTGGGAAACAGAGGAGAGAGAAAGATTGAGTGAAGAAAAAGACAAGTGGATAGAGGCAGAGAGAAACGGCATGACCAAGAGAGAGGATCAGAAAGACTGAGAGAGACAAAGAGAGAATGATGCAAAGGAGAGAGGGAGAATCAAAGCGAGTGAGGGAGAAAAAAAAAGAAACAGACAGCGAAGGAGATGAAGTAAGAACGAGGACTCCTTGTTTGTGTGTTTGTCTGTCTGTCTTTTGTCACTGCCACCCATGACTCTGTACTAAACCTGTTCATCCCTCCAGTCTTTTTTGTTGTTGTTGTTCAGGTTAAAAAGGAGACTTGCATTTAGCAGACCCTCTTATGCCTTACAATGAGTGCAACAGTTCAGTTATCATCAACAGTACAAGCAACCGACAGTAAAGAGTGCAAGACTAGCTCAAAAAAGATAAATAAGAACTTAAGGGAGAGGTAGAAGGGATTTTATTTAATGCATTATATATTATATAAATGATATTAGAGTGATTAGAGGAGGAAGAAGATGTGGGAATATGATTCAGTGGGGAGAGGGTGACGTGAGGTACTTCTAAAAACAGTTTTTAGTCTAAAATGGAAGATGGTGAGAGACTATGCTGTAGTGATTGGGAAGGTCATTCTAGCAAAGGGAGAAAAGTGGAAAAAAACATGAGTACCCAGAGGTCCAACTTAGCGGTAGTGTGTGTGAGGTTGTGTGTGTATCTTAAAGCTGCACTAGGTAAGATTTTACAAAACGCAATACAAAGCAAAATGCAAGAGGCCCTTGAGCTGCTAATGTCTCGCCATAATCACCATGATATATTAAACACTTTCTGCTAATGAGGTCATGGATTTAGCTAATAAAAGCATTAATAAGCAAACATTTCTGTCAACATACATGTCATCACATAACACATGGGTGGTATTAATACAGACTCTGTATATGAAAGAATTAAGTTATCAGTTATCAGTTTCCTCACTAATATGCCAACTGACGCAGCAAGGTGCTCTAATTGGATTATCTCCTCTGTAGCAGCTACCTGTGGTGCAAGTATGAAGTTTCTGTCATGTAAAGTTCATGATTCATTCTGTTCACAAGAATATGTCTAGACACCGACAGACAGCCAGACAGACAGACTCCACCATGACGACATCATGTCCTGCATACCTCTGTACCATGGAGGCGGGACTTAACAAAACAGCAGCGAGTGAGTGCTCTGTTGAGAGAAACCTGGATTCGCCAACGCTGGCTGAACCTGCTGCAATTTTTTTTTCCCACACCTCCACCCCCACCCGCCACAAAGACATTTAGTTAACTGACATCACATTATGTAATTTCTGGGCAATGAAGTCCTTCAAACTTTCAAAAATTCAAACAGTTATCTCTCGCTGCCACTTGGGGCCGCCAAACCACAAATTTGTGTTATAGTTTTAGTTAAAATTTAGCAGCTTCTTTTGTCTTACAGCGGAATTGTTTTATTTTGGTGGTGTTTTTGCACTGCACTGTCCAGAGATCAGACATCGCTTGTCATTGAGTCAGTGTGGCCAGTACTGTGACATTGTTTCCCTTCCCTTCTGTTGATGAAGTTTGAGTTTCTGTAGGTGGCACTCAAGACAGACAGAGACATAGAGAGAGAACAGGAAATACAAGAAAGAGACTATGCAAAAAATGCCTCACCTTAACCTTATCCTAAAACTAACTAACCATAACCCTAAACCCAAGTCATAACCCTAAACTAAACCCTTGTAAAAGAGAAGTCAGGCAAAGGGTCTGTTGGGCTGACCTTGGGAGCGGTCAAGACCATAAGTGAGGAGGCAGGAGATGAAGCAAACCCCAAAGGTGGGTATTTATTTACAATTACATACAGTGTGCATGGAATGCAGCATAGAAAAACCAGCAGCAGCCACAAGGACCAGCCTCCATGACCAGTATTACCTCCCCTGGAAAAAACCTAGCCTTTTATAGTACCCACCCTTGGGTGCCACCAAAAACAGGGGTGCTCTAGGGTGACCTATTTTACAAACAATATCTGAATACAGCAAAACATAAATATACATAATAGCAAAATATTGACATTACATCAATTAACCCATTTATAGCATCAAAACACAACCACAAACTAACAAACATAAAGCTGATATATACTTCCCACCCCCTACACAATCCAACCACCCGGCATCTGAAATAAACAATGGATCGCCTGAGGAAAGCACAAACAATCGTTAACAGAAGAAATTTCAATAAAGGTTTTAAACATAACAATTGCTTGTCTCATCATTATATTAATCATGTGCAATTATCTTACTGTGTAACTATGTTAGTATGCTTTACCATGCACAATATAGTATGCTGTGCAAAACAGGCTTTGCCAATAAGGACGCTCTAGAGAAACGTAACAGAGACGGACACACAAGATTGCATGCACGCGCACTAACCCATTCCCTGGCCCTCCGCTCACAAACACATGGACCTTTTCTGCTGATAAAACCACTTCTTTTGTTGTCACCCACTACACTCACCTCCCTTTGAAAAAAAGAAAATCATAAATGAAGATTTGCAGCCTGTATTTTTTTTTTTTGGCGAGATTTGTTCTGTTGTATTTCACCAATAGGCTGTTGAGTGCTGTAGCAGGGGGATAGTCACGCTAGAGCTGCTTTGTATGAATAACATTTCATGTGCAATAATCTGTGGTTTTCTTGTGACAAAAATACACACACTCACAGAACATACCAACAACACACACACACACACACACTCTCACTTGAGGAACAGCCCTAACCATACACACAATCACACTCACTCTCTCTCTTTCACACACAAACACACACAACCCTGAAATTGGGTCGAGAGAGAGATTGAGAGTCTGAGCGACAGACAGACAGACCAGCAAAGAGTGAAAGAGGCAACTGAAAGAACAAAAACATGTGACTGGTAAGGCTGAGAGTGAGGTGAACTAACAAATACTGAGTCAAAAACGTGATGATTTAAAAAAAAAATGCTTAAAGTAATAATCAACAATATTTTTATATAAATAAACGTCTGTTTTGCAACTCAGTGACTGATGCAACATAACAGTGATTCAACCTCTACCTCTACCTCAACCTCATGAAAGCTTTTACATTTGCTGTTCTCAACACCCGGTGTCAAGTAATTCTTTCCTGGGAAAAATCATCAGGCACACAGGAAGTGATATTACGTTTCTGGCAGCATCTACAGTGATTTGTTTACAATAAGTAGAAAAACAATTTGGTAGTTAGCACGAGTAGCGATAGCCACCATGGCTAAACAGAGAACCACCTTCAGAAAGAGTCAGAAAAAAAGAGTTAACGTCAGATATCCTAATTTATGGCAATAATCAGAATTATATTAAACTTTTCAATCATTGATTAAACCCACATTATTACCTTAATAATTTCTCTGTATCTTTATGATATAATTGTTCTATATTGTAACATATTATTAACTGCTTTGGCAAGATTATCATTTTTTGGCAATCATGTCAATAAAAGCTTCTTTGAGCTGAGACAGAGACATATATAGGAAGACAGACAGAAGAAAACAGAAACTAACAGGGAGAGATAAATAGAAATCAATGAAGACGGAGAGAAAATGGCAGACACCAGGCAAGAGACACAGAATGAGAGACAGACAGACAGAGAGACGAGGAACATTCAGAGTGAACTGGAGCGGTAACTTGAGGCAGACACAGTTGACGTGTTGGCAGCGCTACAAACACACAGCCGGTTTAATTCAACTCACCTCTAATTGCCTGCCTAGCTACTTCTCCTGTTTCATTGACGCCCAGATGTATGCTAACCTGTGAAACAGATAAACCCCAGGCTATGACTGTGCTGTGTGCGTGTGTGTGTGTGTCTGTACATTCCCTCGGTTTCTACTTAGGTGGTTTCAGCTAAGCTGGTTCCACTCTGGAATACATGCACACACATGCATACATACATGACTCATAACTCTCCACTCAACACATAACTTGGCAAGCACTAAAATACTCATGTGATACCAAATGTTGTACTTCATATGTTTAAATACAGCAGTGCTCTAGTACCAGTGGAGTCATGAACCGTAGGGTAAGAATCACTCTTGAACCGTAAAAAGTTACTGTGTCATTTCAGATTTTAGTCCCTTAGGTTCAGTGAGGAATGTTGACAAGCTGCTTTTCTATTATTTAAAGCACTAACGTATAGAAACGTTTTTTTTTTTTACAAGGTGACAATAGCTTGGTGAAAAAAGCTAAAAATCTAAATTAACAACCATCCTCAAAACTTCCTGATGCGTAAAGTCAACAAGCTGGTTAGCATTCATTTACACTGTCACCTCCTGTGTGTCTGCATGAACAATGAGATTTCACACTTGCTCCTTAATGTCTTCAGCAACGGAACTAACAGGATGTCAAAGTGTCACCAGCCTCCCATACACGCTTACCACATATACAAAGAATATCAGATCACTCTTAGCTAATGGAAAATAGATACGAGTAAAATACACACAAATGTCACCGCAATTCAGGACACTTCAACAGTCACTATATCTCTGCAAAACAATTCAATGTGTGTGTGTTTGTGTGTGTGTGAGTGCGTGTAAGACAGTAAGCTGTCACTGCATGGCATTGAGGTCCACCAATTAACAATCATAGCTGGAAAAAGGTAATTACAAAGCTAAGTGGGAGACTTGAAGTCATGCTGGGACACACACTGTGTAAACACACACACACACACACATGCACACACACACAGCCACTAACTCCCTTTTCAAATCTGACGTGAACACAAGAGCTTGTTAACTCTCGTGGAGGAGAATGACAATATAGACACATAGTGACAATTAAACGCCATTTTACCTTTGTTTGAACTATGTGAACTCTCGCTATATGGACAGGTAATGCAGTGGAGTCAGTTAATGGAGCGCTAAGAAAAGCTTCAGTGGACGGCGCGATTAATGCAAAGGGAAACAGCTGCCAAAGCCATTCAGAACTGGAGAAATGACGTCTGATTCTTTAATTTAATTAAACTTCAATGAGATAAAACAATGCCGGGAATTCACTGACGGCAATGGATTTAAGAATAAGGGGCTCATATGGAAGGGAG
>OOFE01051759.1:3127-19096 GCA_900323365.1 Monocentris japonica | reverse complement strand
CTCTCTCTCTCTCTCTCTCTCTCTTTCTGTCTCTCTCTCTCTCTCTCTCTCTCTCTCTCTCTCTCTCTCTCTCTATCTCTCTCTCTCTCTCTCTCTATCTCTCTCTCTCTGTCTCTCTCTCTCTCTATCTCTGTCTCTCTCTCTCTCTCTCTCTCTCTCTCTCTCTCTCTCTCTCTCTCTCTCTCTCTCTCTCTCTCTCTCTCTTTCTGTCTCTGTCTCTGTCTCTATTGTTTTATCTCTCTCTCTCTCTCTCTCCCTCGCTCTCTCTCTCTCTCTCTCTCTCTCTCTCTCTCTCTCCCCCGCTCTCTCTCTCTCTCTCTCTCCCTCTCTCTCTCTCTCTTTATCTCTCTCTCTCTCTCTCTCTCTGGCTGCTCTTCTTTCAGACGATGGCCGACAGGTTCCAGAAGCAAATATCCACTACAATGAGAAGTAAGAACAATGCCTGCATTTATTGTCAATTACCACCAATAGGCCTGTGTATGACTCTTACTCCTATAATTTACAATGGGTGTGTTTATTAGTATCTCGTTCTCCTTCTCTCTTTTTCATCTATCTATCTATCTATCTATCTATCTGACTTGAACAGATAAGTTGACAGGAGTGCTACCTGTCCTGACCCCTGGGGTCCGTGGGGTCCCTGTTCCTAAAGTTGCTGCCCATGTAACTGGTATGACTGGTATGACTGGTATCGTCTCTGAGCCTCCAGCAACAGAGGGTGAGGATCACCAGGATTTCAGCTTTGCCAAAATATACAGAGTAGCCATAGCTATAGAGGCGTGTTAACTTTTCTACATGAAAGCTTTCTTTTCTTCAAAACACTCTCTCAGACTCCAGTCAGCAGTTTTTTTGCAAGCAGTTTTTTAGAGCCCTGACACACCAAGCCGACCGTCGGTTGTCGTTGAGCGTCTGTGGCCAACCATTGGCTGTAGTTTTTGCGGTGTGTCCCGCACCGTTGGCCCTAGTTGGCCCATGTTGGTGGCTGTTTGGCCGATTGACCACGTTGAATCGATGGTAAAGCTGTAAAGCAGCCTTACTTGCCAACCCTACCGATTTTCACCGCCTCTCCCAGTGTTCTCCCGTGGTGTCATTTCTCCTGATTTTCTCCCATATTTTGATCAAATTTAAAAATCTGCTCATTTATTATATTTGTTAAAAACAGTACCACAATAGTAACAGCACTTAGGCTCTACACTATCACTGCCAATTCCAAATGGTAAACAAAATATGTGACACAACAAAATGTAGTTTCTATGGTTACGTTATTAGTGGTGGTTGGAGCCAAACTTATACCATATAAGAATATAGCAGATACTCAATTATCTTTCTAAGGAAGTCCTAGAAAGCATGACTGACACCAACACCATGGGGATTGTGACTCTCATGACACCTATTCACGAGGATCTGGGTGTGTGTCGTATGGCAGGCGAAGCAGGTGAAGCAGGCGTTGCTTCTCCCATACCTATCCAGCCAGCTGAGATCAGAGGGACAGAGGGGAGGAATGTGCTTTGCGGCCCTGAGGCTTCCCTGACTGCTCTCAGACTCAGCATTGTCTTCATTCCTATGTGTCTGTCGGGACCCGCAAAAATCAGACGTCCAACTGATTTAGTTCCTCTCGCACCCTGGAGTATCCAGCAGTATTATGTTTGACTGGTTACTTAGTTACCCTTATTCCAGAAATGAACATAAATTACACATTTTGCAGCAATATCAATTGTACAGATGTCCTTACCTAATACCTTTTTCATCATTTTACATCTTTAAATTCATTTTGATTGTAATGTGAACAGAGATGCTCATGTCTTTCTTGCTATACATTTTTGTGCTGATCTTTTTCATATGCCAAGTCCTGGTTTCTGTGGTGGTTTGCACTGTACAAGGTATTCTGCTGTATCATAAGATTTACAGCAGCTAAGCTTAGGGTTTATTTCGATTTCTTCAAGCCAATGACAAATGCACCTGTTTTTAGTTTTATAAATTTGGTTGTTTATACCTTTGGGTGTATGTTTCTGGACAAGTTGTTAGTCTCTCTCTCTCTCTCTCTCTCTCACTCACTCACTCACACACACATACATACTGTACATACCTCTGTCTGGATGGATGGATCTCATCTCTCCTTTTTGATGCTGTTTAACACGAGGATGATGCCACTGAACTTCAAAGTATTCTCGAAAGAAAAATATATTTCTCTGCACCACACATAACTGAGTCTTTGGTAATATTATGCTCTTTTGAAGAAGCTCTAGATGGGCAGCTGCTGGTCAGTGAATGCATCTGTAAGCAGTTTCTTTAACATTTGTATCTAGTTTACCAGTCACATGTATCAATCAATACCAGTGGGCATTGTTTAACTGACACATTTTTGGCCTTCTGTCAAATTCATATCTGTAAGCAAGAGCTACAGTAAGAGTTTGTGTCTGGGTAGCTGCAGCCCAAACTATCCACAGTTTATCATTTAAACTCAGTAACAGACTCCATCCTGCAATCTCAAATGTCTTGTTGTCTTGCATCATGCTGAGCATCCTTAATCCTCCTTTGTGTGTGTGTGTGTGTGTGTTTTTGCTTGTGCATGTGTGTATATATGCTCATGTGCTTTTGCAGGTTCGCACAGCAGCAGGGGATATCTGGGGCAGCGTATCGGAGCGTGGGAGGGCCAGAGAGGTCTGTCCTTCCTGCAGAACATAGAGCTGAGGGATGGGGAGCTGCTGCTGCCCCGGGCAGGCCTCTACTACATCTATGCCCAGACCTACTTCAGACTCCCCTCCACGGATGAGACAGAGGGGGAGGCGGGGGAGACAAGGGAAGAGGAAGGAGCACAGCTTATCCAGTACATCTACAAGAAGGTGAGGTTCTGGTGGGAAAGCGTAAGACGTAACTATCCCCTTGGTGGCCATTAAAGACACTGATGCATTGAGAACGGTTTCATCGGCTTGTGTGATACACTGCTGCAGTAAGTTTCCACCCTATTAAGAAATTAAGAAATTCTTTACAAAGAGAACCAGAAATAAGTTTACTGCTGATGACGTTTTTGAACGGGTTTTTCTTGTGGTGTGGCCCATAGATGAGTTCTTACCCAGTGCCCATCCTGCTGATGAAATCATCTCGGAGTGCCTGCTGGCCTCGGGGTCAGGAGCCTGGCCTGTTCTCCCTGCACCAGGCTGGCACTGCCCGCCTACAGCCCGCTGACCGCCTCTTCGTCACTGTTAGCAACGCCAGCACCATGGAGATGGACGGGAGGGCCAGCTACTTCGGGGCCTTCCTGGTGGGATAAAGAGAGAACTTAGGGTAGAGGTTGGTGCCTGACATTGAGAGAGGGACCCTAAGGTCAGGGGTGATGATATGCTTGACACATCTCTGTGGGTACAGAGCTGGAAGGGGAAGCATGGACTGAGATGTGGAAAGAAGCTTCTTCAGGACCATGGAGCTGTAGAGACATGGCTGAACTGAGCTGCAGTAGCAGACACTGTCGCCCAACATGGTGAGGAAGATGAGCCATTTGATGTGTGTTGACCCCGGTTGAGTAAATTAAATGGTCACACATTAACCTCACACAGGATATCAATTCTGTCTGAAGACATCACAACCTGAATGTTCGCTGGGAAACAGAATATATGACTGAGCAGACATGGTTGTCGTGGTGTATTCAGACTACAAGGCATGGGTGGAATACAGGACATGCAGAAGAAATGTTATGCTGTGATGTGTAAAAGACTGGCATTGAGTCCCGGGGTGAGATGTGCCTGCAGCAGGTCTGAACAGTCAACATTTGAGTTGCTGCCCCCGGGAAAAAAGACTGTGGTGTTGGACACATGACACACAACCTCTTTTATCAAAAGCTTACATCAAAAACCTGCCACAAGACAGGATTTTATCAAGACTTCTGTCCTTTTCCAGATAATGTGAAATACACTTGTTTATGTTCATGCTCACAGCATGTAAGATTGACTGTCCTCTTTGTGCAACATGTTCAACGTTTTTATCGACGTCATGGTCCCTAAAGAGAAACACGGATCTCGTATGAGTGGGCAGAGAATAGTTGTTTTCCACTGCAGGAACCTTCTCAGCAGCAACCTTTTTAGTTCCCCAAGAGTTCAAGGTTGCTTTTGATTATCCAAATGAAAAATACAGATCAGGCTCTGAACCTCGTTGTCGGTCCATCGGTCCATTTTCCAAAACAATCAATAGCGGCGAGACGTGTTCAATGAGACACGAAATGAGTTTGCTACCGGTATTGAGCAAGCACGGCAGTTGGCGGACTTGACGTTTTTTGCGTAGCTTGTATTGACCAATCAGCGTTGTTCAGTACTGCAACTCTGCCCCAATGGTTCCTGGGCCCCTAAAAAGTACTACCTCGCTAGCAGGAACTTTTTTTGGGTCCAGGAACTATCCAAGAGGAACCTTTTTCAGGGCTAGTTCCCCCGGTGGGAAGTATGTATAAGAGTGAGTAGTGGGACTTGGGAGGTAAACTCATACCTACACTTCTGGTCTGAAATGATTATTTGAAACAGTCCTGATATTCTTTAATGTAATTCTTCTACACAGAGTTCCTACACTTAGTCAATTTTAAAATTCTTTACTTTATCCAGGCCTTATTTTCTTGACTGAATTTGATGATTTTGTCTGGAGTTCACTGTGATGCACAGCGATGCACATTGAGAGAGGGACCCTAAGGTGGTATCTAGGCAAAATGGCCAACTCCGCCACATCACTGTATCTTATTCTTCAGATTCCTCTTGATCATTCTTCATAACATCATATTGTGAAATGACAGTGGGTTCGCAGAGATAGAAAATGACCAGTCATACATCTGTCAGGGCTGAACAATACTTTTCCACTTTTTTTGACTTTTGTGCAAGTCTGAAACTTGGACCTGGAAATCACCAGATAGCTCTTTATTCATTGCTGTTTGGATTATTTATGTTTGCAGTCATCGTTAATAATTTGAAATTAATTTAACTCAATTAGACCAAGTGTGGAGCCTACAAAAATCCATCTCAGCTATAATTGAAAACTATCTGAACTGTGTGCCCACCAGCCACAAAATAGTAAAGCAAAATTAAGTCAGATACCCCCCACACACAAAAAGACACAAACTGAAAAAGTAAAAAACTATCATTTAATTCATGTTGTATTACATGTTTCCATATTGTGGCAGTGAACATTTCAGCAATAATAAGAGTCTCTCCTGAAACAGGAATATTTTTTACAAAAACAATACCAAAAACTAATTAGGGTTCAAGTAATGCCCAAATGAAAGACATATTGAAACACACACACACACACACACACACTCACACAGGCAGATAGATCATATTTGCTTATACCATAAATCCACCCACTATTTCCTGGTCTATGAATGGACAGCCAATCAGGTGTTTGTTTGGTCAGCCTGAGTCCTCTGTCCTCCAATCAGTTTTTGGTCACCACTACAGGACTGACAAACATACGTACAGCTGAGACAGTAAACACAAACAGACAATACACACCCTCTTGAGTTATACTAGGACTTGAAGGTGCTTTAACCAAAATACAGACATGAAAAAACAAGGTGCCACATCTCAAACACTCAGTATCAAAAATAGTCTCCGAGTTGGTCTCTGATCAGTTGGGACACTACAACTGGGGAAAAACTAGACACGCAGAGGATATTATGTCTTGATAATGATAACCTATGGCTTCAGTTTATCTAAACACACACACACACACGCGCACACAAACACAATCACGTACAATCCCAAAAGCAAAACATTACGGTGTAATATTTTTGAAGACAGTCTATAAATGGCAATACTGTAAACAATACTGTGTGCGTGAGAGTTGGAAGGCTCCTTGTTGTGGGTTCAGCCCGTGGTGTTGCTATTGCTATGGTAACCCAGAAAGGTTCCAGTTGTAATTTGGCCAATCAATCAGACTAAGTGCTTAGATCCCATCCTCCCCCCTGGTGACATTACAGTAATTCTCAGCAGGCCCACTCACACCCAATCTTGGAGCCAGCCAAGTGCTCTGACAATATATTGTGGCCTGTACAGCGCCTGCATCAGTCAAGTTCAATAAGACAAATTAATAAGTTACTGACAGTACTTGGATTGAGTGAGTGAATAAGAGCATGAGAGAGATATATAGAGAAGGCATACAGTCTGCTCTGACACAGAGGATCTCCACAGATTAGCCATGAGCTTCATTCACAATAAAAAGTGTAAATACATACAGGATTAGTAAGGGTCTTCCAGATACCAGTGCCCTTCTGAATCAAACACACATGGAGTACAGACAGACACTATGAGAATGCTATGACAGTTGACTCAGATGTGATAGTTTCCATGATGCACCAAATATTGTCTAAACTTACACACATACAAACACACATTCATAATTGTGCACACACACTAACAAAACACAAAACCTGGTATGGGTTCCTATTGCCTCAAATGTCTGTGGTCTATGAACAAGAAGCACCTCTGAAGGACAGAATAGCCTGGGAACCAAATCCATGTGTTTTACTACCGACAGGCAACAACACAGTGGGTCCCAGGCACAATACAAGAGGCTTTGGCACACCCATGCTAGTCTTACTTCTCAGCATTCTCCAACACAGATTAGAGTAGATTACAAAAGAACAGAGTATAACAGGACAGACCCATAGCTGCCTTAGATTGCCTCCCTTCTGGAAGAGAGGTGCATGTCATTTGACAGACACACTGATCAGTTATCACATTCAATCAGCCCCATGCTGTCTGTGTAATCGACCAATCGGGGGATCAGGAATTCCAGCCTCTCATCCAATCAGCAGCTCCAGGCTATCCTCATAGGTGGGTTCTTGTGGGGGACTGGGGGACAAGAAGGCTGTGGCCATGGGGGCTCCTGCTGCCGTGGCAACATTGAGGAGGGTGTTGCCATGGATGCTGGTGGTTGCCGGGTTGCGAAGGGCTGCTGCTGCCGTGATGCTGGTGAGGTTGATGCCAAGTGTGAGCCGCGTCTGCTCCAGGGCCTTCTCCGGCACAGCAAAGGCCTCCAGCTTTTTCTCACCATTGGCCATGTAGGAGTTCTGGCAACCACGGCAGATACAGTCCAAGCATGCCTGGGAAAGACACCAGTAACCAATTAGATTCATAGTTGGGGAGAATTACAAGTCACCTTAGCGTTAAAGTAAGGAACTGGTGCATATCATGGGAGTACAGTCAATCAGAGAGCAGGTGTGGGGATGATGATACATGGGCAACGTAGACATGAAATTCTATCTTTTTTCAGACAATGTAGTTGTCTTCAGCAAGGACTTGAATTGGCAAATAGATGGTCATAGATGTTGCCATAAGCACCCATCTACATTGCTTCGAAATGCTTCTAGTGTATAATAGCCCTTAAGGTCTTGGGTCTCACCTTGCGGTTAGAGTAGCAGGGGCACCGCTGCCCCCGGCAGGTCAGTACAGAGGGGTTCTGGGTAGCCCTGCCACACTTACAGCCCTTCTTCTCCACAGGCTTCTTATATGGGGGCTTGGCAGGCATGGGTGGCACCAGGCAGCCTGACAGCAGCCGCTGGTCTTTGCTGCGGTCCTTGGACTTGGAGCCTCCACTGCGGGCCTTGGCATGGGGCTTCTTAGGGCCCTGGTCTATGTGTTTTCTGGCACCCTTACTGTGGTTGGGTGCAGGGCGGCTGGGCTTGAGAGGCGCCCCATTGGAGAGGGATGAGTATGTGTGTGCTGGTACAGTTGGGGAGGGAGCAGGTGGTTGTGTGTTCTGTGTGTGAGAGGGGGTAGGAGAGTCAAAATGTGAGGTGGAGCCATGCAGAATGGAGGTGATGGGGAGGGGTTTCACCCTTTCCCTGTCGCTCTCTGAATGAGATCGCTTACGGCTGAGGCGGACTGGCAGGGTCTTAGGGGTTGGAGGAGGATCCAAGGAGGATGTGTGTGTGTGAGCACCATGGCATGTGACTGTGTGAGTCCTGTCCATCTGAATCTGTGTGTAGTTGTGTGCTGCATCCAGCTGTATGTACATTTGAGTGTGTGCTCTGTCCATGGGTATGTGTGTGTGAGTGTGCGTCCTGTCTGGCTGTGTGTGAGGAGAGTCTCTACTGGATTGGAGAGGATCTAAAGTCTGTAACACTTCCTCCACGCTGAGGAGCAACACATCCCCCTCATCCAGCTCCCTGCTGCTAGATTCCCCATCCCTGAGTGAGCACACAGTGGCTGGAGTTGGGGCTAAAGGTCCAGAGGCCAGACTCAGTTCCAGTCCACTACAACCAGCATTGAACACAGAGAGCCCCCCCTGTGGTTGCTCCTCTACCAGCTCACACACTTCCAGCTCTGGAGAGGGGGGAGCCAGGTCCTCTAGTATGGCTCCATTACATTTCTGGGGTCCGCTGGAACAGGGAGGGTTAGAGGAAGAGCTCTGGGGGTCAGCTGAGAGTTCTGCAGGGGCAGGTGATGCTTCTATGGGGGTCAGGGACTCTGGGCCAGAGGGGTTCACCTCCTCCTGCGTTGGGCTTGGCTCCTCTGTCCCTGTCTTCATCTCCATCTCCATCTCCTCTTGGTGTGACAGTAGCACCTCCTCTAACAAGGCCATTATCTCTGGAGACCCTCCCACCTGGCTGCTGATTGGCTGCAGCAAAGGGGAATGAGTGACGTACAGGCAAAGCCTCCTATAGCACTGAACCAGCAAGGAGAGCTGTTTGTTCTCCTGGAAGCAGGAATAGTCCTTACACCAGCTGCATGACGGCTTCATCTGCATCTTCTGGCCTTTACAGCCGAAGCAAACATAATGCTGACACATTGAATTTGTGGGGGCAATGGGGTCCTGGAGAAGTTTACCTAAAACAAAAACAAGAGGGGGGAAAGATTGTTAATCCATCCGTTTATCCACTGTCAACACATGCAGGTGTTCGCTACAGGAAGCCAAAGTGGTTTACTAGCAGCTAGGTGGCCAGTGTGATTATTTCCATGGACACAGGGACACATCTTTTATCAACTAAACAAAGCAACAGATTTTGTTGAAAATCAACTTGCGGCATCCACAAGCAATTACGAGATGTAAACATTTTTGTAACTATTGGGGGGGGGGGAGACTTGGGTACAAGACTGTGTACTTGTAAGGGCACTTACAGAACTCCATTTCCCCTGAAATGCCTCTCTTCACTGTACGGAGCATACCAAAATATTTTCTGGTGGGTGACAGTGTACACTAGAGCCAAAGACCATAGCACAACATTACCAAGTAGGTTCACTAAGAAGCTCAGTGATTTGTGCCAGTGACTTCTACACTACATCAATTGAGTGAATGCCATCGACATGTTAACTTCACATGGAAAGTTCCCTGCTACATACATTTGGAAAAAGTTTCAAACTAGGAAGTTGTGACTTGTTTGTATCGAATGGGTAGTGGGTAGTGTTGTAAATGTAAATATGTTGAATCTTGTCTGAATTCCACCAACATCAGGCCAAGGAATAAATATTACCTTGTTCTATGACATATTCCAGAATCAGAACTGTACGGTTAGTAATTTTCTTATATCAAGTAATCTGTAATTAGTAGAATAGGCAGAAGTGAAGGTGGAAGGGTGGAAGTGACGTCAACTTTGGCTCCCTATATGGCACAATCTGTTGGCTGCCATTTCCATTCTGCCAAAATGGAACCTGACTCGTTTCAAATCATCCACACCTCATCCTTGGATCACTTCAAATTGGTGACTATAACTGCCTCTGAAGGTAGAGATGTCAATGCTGTCAAATACAAAGCAAGCTCTGTCTGTGTCAATATTCCACTTGCTGAGTTAAGTGAATAAGCCATGAATACGATACACATGGCTCTGCAGCAGGCACAACAACAGCAGTCATCTGTCCTCTTGTCAGGACAGAGCAGCCCAACTCTTGCTTAGCGAGGAAGAAGCCAGCTGCTGCTGAGGCTCAGCCTCGGTTGCCAGGGAGACAAAGGCAGTGAACATGTCAAATCGTGTCAACTGCTGCACGCGCACCATTGTACTGATGTGACACTTTTGGCAATGTGTATAGTATGAAACATCAATTCACCTCAGTTATGGCAGTTATAGGTTACAAATCCATTACATTACAAAAACATGACAGCGAGCATTGTGTATGCTTACCACAGACCAGACATGCGAGGGATTGGCGGAAGAAGGGCAGTAGCTTGTACATCTCTGCAAAGGTCTGGGGCTGCCGCGGGTCACACTGCAGCACGGCCCGGCTGGCGGACACGTACAAAGCGGTTGCATTGACGGGGTTCATATCGGTACTCCGCAGCCTCGGGGAAACCAGGCCCGGGAAAAATCCAGCCACTCACTGAGACGGAGCTAGCCAGGTCCCAGAGTGGATGGAGAAAAACTGACGTGGCTAAATCCGGTCACGGAGCACAATAACTCACCCGGTTGTGTCAATGAAGACAGGCAAATAAATAATCAACTAACTTATAACGAACATGATGAATCGTTATCACTAAACGCGCAAAACGTTAGCTTGACAGATTGCTAGTGGACGTTATCATCATCGGCTCATTCACGTCTCTCTACACCAACGTTCTGTCCGATCACAATTGACGGTATAGTTAGCTTGCACTAGACCCTTGGTTATCTAGTTGGTCACGTTATCTCCCATGCTACCCAAACGTTAAATTAAACGATCAAACGAGCCATGATCAAAGGGTTAGCTAGCTAGCGTTAGCTTACAAAATTAATCAAACGTTTCACATGGAAGATAGTCGGTGTTAGCTTGCTAGCTTATTCAACGTCTAAAACCGTGTCCTCGTCGATGACTGGTAGAATAATGAGCTGCTATTGAGACAGCAAAATATCATTAGTTATCAGATCCCCGCGCGCACTCGATGTAAACAAAACTAGCTAGCTAACGTTAGCATTGCTAGCCATATTAGCTAGCGATATGTTGAACCGTTGCTCTAAATTCTCATAGGCTGTCTTATACCACACGCGTCGGAGTGAAATGTAAGCTATGAACTGCAGTCCTGCGTTTTTGATACGCTTTACTATAATACTTGGTGAACGTTGGCCGAAACATAGCTAGCTAGCCGTTTTACAAAGGCATCAATCATTTGACTTTCCACTTTTCCCTCATCAACCCCTCTCGATATGCATGATCGCGCGAGATCTCCATCAGTTACCTTGGTTACCATAAGAAACGAGGAGTTTGACAGACATGGGCCCTTCCTTGTAGCCTTGTTCACTTGCCACACACATCCACAGATTTATTACCCTAACAATTCAGTATGAACCTAAAGAAGAGGACGAGAAACGAGTGTACTGCTCAGACGGACTTTCATTATAAACAGAAATCTTTTTTTCAATAGATTCCTGGCCATTTTGTTGCGATCAAGGCCTCCTTATTGCTTTTGTGGTGGTCAGGGGCAATATTGGCATACAACTTACAAAAGCAAATGAGGCGTATTGGTTTAAGGCTACAACAATTCAGCCATACATAAACCAAGTTCAAGGTACAGCTCTTAGACGATCTAGCCATTTGTCTTTTTGTTGAGATCCAAAAGCAACTTCAGGGCAAAAAGGGACCACGTCTTTCATCTTAACAGTAATATCGTTGTCCTTTTCTGTTGTGGATGAATTCTCTTTTTAACGAGTAGAGTAGACTAGCTCGCTCATATGTGAAACTCTTCACAGTTACCATGAGCTGCCATTTCTAAAATGCTGGAAAATGTAGTTTACTCCAGTGACATTCAGATTACAGACCACGAACTACGGGAAAACATGGTTGCTATCGAAGTCCCGCCCTTCCCACGGGGGTCCTTCTTTGTGATTGCCTGTGAGAGAGCGCACCCATTCGCAATTGGCCTAAATTTCTATCGTTCAATCCCCACCCACTGCCACACGAGAACACGCACAGCAATGGCGGCCTTCACTGTGGCACGAAGCAGCTGTGGGCTGATAAATGGGTTGAGGACATCTTTCAGGAGTTTGGCTCAAGTTAAACATGGTGCCGTCGCTGCCGCAGTGCCACAGACGAGGCTGCCGCCGGACTGCCGCTGGTATTCCGTCAGTCATCTGTCGGTGCAGGAGAGAATTGACAAGAAACGGAAGGCGGCGCTGGTCGGGGGAGGTCAGAAGCGGATTGATGCACAACACAAAAGGGTAACGTTAGCTCACCTTTATACTCTTTAACCTGTATTTGTCTAGGGACATTTGGCTGAGCAGGCATGCTGTTTTTCAGCACTGCCCTACTTCACAGTCACAGTTACACACTTTCACACTTGGGAGCTGTCCTGTGCAACCAGGCTTCCACTGCTGACCACTGAGCAGCGCCATAGAAGCAGTTTGGAGGGAACATGCCTTGCTCAAAGGCATCTTGACAGTCTTACTCATTATTAGAACTGGCAACCTTTCAGTCACAAGCCCACTACTTTAATTTAGGGTATGCATACATTTAAGAATCTACCAGCAATGCCAGCACTTAAATTGAAAGTGGGTGTAGGTCCCATGGAGGACTTTTGCAGGGTAGCCTCCTGTACAGACCACCTGTTCAAGCCCTGTGTTGGCAAACATCACCTTTTCTGCAGTGCCCTTGAGCAAGTCACTGAGTAGCTACCAGTTCAGGGGGCCCATTATGTAACTGAACCTACACCTTCCTGAGGGGGAAAGTGAAAACAGAACTTTCCTTTCTTAGGATCAATAAAGTATTTCATTATCATCATTATCATGAGCAGACAATATAGAGCTGGTTTAGAGGTAGACTAGGAGATGGGTGTATTTGAGCCACACCTGCATTTACCAAATACACTGCTGTAGTGTTGTTTCAACTAAACATGCAGTAATAACATCTAACTTGGTCTGTCTGTTGCAGGGTAAGCTGACAGCCAGGGAGCGAGTGGAGCTGTTGCTGGACCCTGACTCCTTCGTGGAGTATGACATGTTTGTGGAGCATCGCTGCTCCGACTTCGGAATGGAGCAGGACCGAAACAAGGTAACAGGCAGCACATAGGCCACAACCCAGACAGAGTTATCCCTATGTAGTCATGTTACTTGAAGTGGCATACCGCCCCATCCTTAGGGTGTTGAAATCTTTATGTTATCATCATAAACATGTTGCCTCTCTTTCATCTAGTTCCCAGGTGACAGTGTTGTGACAGGACAAGGCAGGATCAACGGCAGGCTGGTCTATGTTTTTAGTCAGGTACAACATGTAACTAAATGCTGGATGATACCACATGTGGGCAATGCACAGCACCTTGGCTAAACTTTAGAATATTCTCTCCTCTGTTTGTTTCTTTCTCTCTCTTTCTTTGTCTCAGGACTTCACAGTGTTTGGAGGCAGTCTGTCTGGAGCTCATGCACAGAAGATCTGTAAGGTAGACGAGTGAAACCATTAGGAACGCCATCACAGCAATTTTATACTGTCCGCTATAGGAGTATTAATTCCAGTTTGTGTGTATTTTTCTTTTGTCCACGGTTCTTTCCGTTTTATGTAGCACCTGTTGATGTACAATCCTTTCTGCTTAGATCATGGACCAGGCCATGATGGTGGGAGCCCCTGTCATCGGGCTGAATGACTCTGGAGGAGCTCGGATCCAGGAAGGGGTGGAGTCTCTAGCTGGATATGCAGATATATTCCTGGTATGGTTAGTTCACTTGGTAAAGAACCTCAGCACATGACCACACATTTTATAAACCCCCCATCATAAAACCCCCAAGTGTAAAATCTATACTAAAATCATATGTTTGCTATTTACTAATCAAGCCTCAAGAGTCTGTCCTGCCTGTACGGTCTGCTCAGTCTTATTGTAGGAATTCCTAAAGCTGGTTTTACGTAATGCAACCAGATGCAAGTTGCAAGTGACATCATTTTCCTGCAGCTGTTTGTTTGCACAAAGAAACTCAGCAATCAAATTTGCTTGCAAATAACTTGGCAAAATCATTTCTTGCTAGATTTCGCCATCTCCGAAAGAGGCCGAATGATCATTTTCATGAGCGAGCTTCTCATAAATCTCACGAGGTTCCTGTTTGGTTCTCTCCATTTCCAGAGGAATGTGATGGCTTCAGGTGTCGTCCCCCAGATCTCCCTCATCATGGGTCCTTGTGCAGGAGGGGCCGTCTACTCCCCCGCCCTGACAGACTTCACCTTCATGGTCAAGGTACAGAGAGCTGCTGGGTAGGGCTGCACAATTATGGCTAAAATTATAATCCAGGTTGTTTTGTTAAACGTGATTATTAGTCACAGTAACTTATTTTACTGCACATTTTTATCAACATTTATTTTCTACAACAGCGGACATTTGAAATGAAATGTTTGCCAATATACCAATATTCTACAATTATGGTGGAAGCTAAATATGATTGTACACTATTAATTATGTTGTTTTGTCGCTGGGACTACATACTCAAAGGACAAAGATGAATCGTAACCTGTGTGTGTTTAGGACACGTCGTACCTGTTCATCACAGGGCCTGACGTCGTAAAGTCAGTCACCAACGAGGACGTGACTCAGGAGGAGCTGGGAGGAGCCAAGACACACACCGCCGTCTCCGGTCAGTTAGTTTCTTTCACACCACTGTACTGTGTGTAAAAACAGCTCTTTATTTTGTCGTTTCAATCTAAAAATGATGCTGTCTGTATTGAGTAATGTTCATTACCTAGGTTTTATTACATGCTCACTGTGTTTTTTGAAATGCTTGGTCTATTATGTTCAGCTGCAATAGCCACTTTCTCCCTCACTCAGCATCTGTTTCTCATGCTCACTGGTTCATTTGTGTCCCAGGGGCCATATTTCTAAAAGTTTGAACAATATTGTCTCCAGTGTCTAATGCGTGTCTGTGCCTTATGTCTCGTTCTCAGGTGTGGCCCACCGCGCATTTGAGAATGACATTGATGCTCTGCTCAACCTCCGAGACTTCTTCAACTTCCTGCCGCTTAGCAACCAGGATCCCGCCCCCATCACAGAGTGCCACGACCCCAGGTACCCAATCACACGACTGTGCGGAACAACCAATCGAGTATAGCTTCCCTATTTTCAACCCTCATGTCTCTCTCCTCTTGTCCTCTTTCAGTGATCGTCTCGTACCTGGGTTGGACACAATCGTCCCGTTAGAATCGACTAAAGCCTATGATATGTTGGACATCATTCAAGGGGTATGCCCCCCCTCCACACACACACACACACACACACACACGTGCAACCACATCTAATAATGTCTACCACTTTTAAAAGTTTCCTTTCTCCGTCATGTAAACTTCTAGATAGTAGATGAGAGGGACTTCTTTGAGATCATGCCCAACTACGCCAAGAATATTGTGGTGGGATTCGCCCGCATGAACGGACGCACCGTGGGCATCGTGGGTAACCAGCCCAAGGTGGCATCTGGTGAGTGGATGGATTGACGGGTCAAAAGAAGGGGGCGGATAAAGAGGGTTTCTTTGTCTCACCTCATTTTCTTGTATATTTTTTAAAAACATTTTATCAGTTGGGCCACACTAATTTAATTAATTGTTTAACGGATGTCCCACTTCACTTCTTTTTTATGGCATCCTAGAATCAATTTATTTGTTTATTTATTTTTTGAAAAAGTGATGTGAGGCATCCGTTGAACAGTTGATTAAAGGAGGGTGTAGCTATTCTCTCCCCTGTCTCTGCCTCGGTCTTCAGGCTGTTTGGACATCAACTCCTCCGTGAAAGGAGCCCGCTTTGTGCGCTTCTGTGATGCTTTCAACATTCCCATCATCACCTTTGTGGACGTGCCGGGCTTCCTGCCAGGTAATCTCAAAATGCCATTGTGCATACACACTGGCTACATTTATATGCACCAAATAACCTTGGCAATTGGCCAAACTCTGGTTAAGGTCTTATTCGGGATAAGGTGTTTACATGCTGCTTTTGATACCCTGTGACTGAGTTTCCTCTTAATAAACCAACTAACAGAATACTCCTGTGTGGTTGTGTAGTCCTGCCCACAGAGAGAAAAATCCACCTGCAAAAAAGTATGGAACGGTGCAGCTGCCACCTACCCCCCCC
>OOFE01051758.1:0-14748 GCA_900323365.1 Monocentris japonica | reverse complement strand
GTGAATGTTGGAAGCATTCACAACATATGTTATTGTACCCACATTCTAAAAAAAAATTATTCTTCAGCCCACTTTCTTTGCAACCCTACTCCTTCCACATTTTTCAACGTATAAACTTCATTCAAACATCAAAACGTTCAGCTCAATTAGGACATGTGTGCGTGTATTTTTATTTTTCATAACTTTCATACTTTCTGAAATATTCAACGTTTTCCGGCAATTTTGCCCCATTGAAATGCATGGCGGAATGTTCAGATTCAGAGTGGTGGCCGTTAGAAATTTGAAAATCTTCAGGCATTTTGCTCCTTCAGCTTTTACAGTACATAGACATATTGCACATCAAAATGTTTAATGTGTCTTCCACTCACCTGTGAATATCTAAGCCCTCTGATTCATGGCTTTTGAGCTCTTCAAGTTTGTTTGAAAGTCATGCTCCACATACACACACATTATAGAATGTTCAGCTCTCCGCTCTAGCAGCAGTTGGAAATTTCAACTTCTTATGGGTTTTTTAACTTGTCACTACTCCTACAGTTTGAAAGCTACATAGACATATTGTATTTTGAAATATTCAGCTTTGAATGTCCCATTGATTTCAATGACACAACATAGGTGGGAGAGCTCTCAGCTGCAGCTGGACCAATATTTAACACAGCTGATTGAGATTTCCTAATTAAACCCACCCATTTCCCACTTTTCCAACTCATTCATCCTCCTTCAGCTGCTTCTTCGTCTAAATTAAAAGCCAGCAATCCAGTTTAGCGTCAGCCTTTCAACAGCATTCACACTGCAATTTCTTCAGAAATTGCCTTCTCTAGTTCTGTTATTTCCTTGACTATTGAAAATGACATTTGGCTGGTTCCACTGCTGAACAGGACTGGGTATATTTTTCAGAACCGCTATCTTAAATTTTAAATATAAATGATGACAATACTTCACATTTAGAATTATTTCAAGAATATTAAGTGCTTGTAAATCTTCTATGCATTTCTGTAAAATGCAGTTTAACATGATTTTTAAAAAAACAAAATTGTCACTGTGTTTTCTTGCAGTCAAACACAGCTCAGCCTTCTGGCCCCAGGGTAACATTGTGTATATGAAGAACTTCATCAGGTTTGAGGAGTAGCCGGTCTTATTGCACGGCATGCTGTTGCTGTCAGTTTCAGTAAAATGAAGCCAGACCACCCGGCCCTACTGCTGAATCATGAACTTCCTGGTGTGATCAAGTTGTTTTGTAGTCTCCCGACACGTCAGCAGTGAGGTTTCAGACAATTTCAGGAAAAGGAGGTAAAGGCAGATTGGGTTGAGAATAAAACGCTGTGAGTCATCCAGTCATCTTTCGATTAGCATGAACCGTGATGATGTTATTTGGAAGGAAGTCGTCTAACGTGTGTGTGTGTGTGTGTGTGTGTGTGTAGAGAGAGAGCTGTATGTGTGCATGTAGCTGTGTGTGTGACAGAGCATGTGTGTGTGTATAGCTGTGTGTGTGTGTGTGTGTGTGTCCCTCCCCTCTAGGTTTTGAGTTCTACCTGAATGTTAACAGACCTCTTAAACCAATCAAACAAAAGAAAACAGTGACTCTATTAGTTGAAACTTAACTTGATCTGTTGTTTAAGTGAGTGAGTTTTAAATTAAAACTCTAGATCTCTCTATTAAGTGTTTCACACAGTTTCACAACAAGTAGAGTGACATATTTCTATGAAAACTGTATACTAATTATTTTGGCTGGTAAACACAAAAATATTCTTGGCAGAATTTTTTTGTGTTAACCAACCCTTGACAAGTGAGCCAAAAAATGAATTTGTGTGTGTGCTTTATTGCTTCAGGTTTGACCATCATTGTCTTGACAATAACAGGCCTTTATTCTCTTTATCAATCTGTTATCACCTGCCACATTTCCTTAAAACACAAACACACACACACCACAAGAGCAGCCAGTCGGGGTCAGGTGGTTGACAAGCTCAATTGATTTTCGTAACCATAGCTGGCCCCGGCGGGTGGTGCTGTCGACTGTCAGCTTTTGAATTGACAAGACTTGAAAATGAGAACTCCACCCACTCATGCAACACCAGGTTAGGAATCCAGAGTGCCTTTTTCCTACCGCAGAGCATAGATGCAATGAAGTGCAGCAGAGAGGAGGGGCTTGTTTCTCATCACTGTGAGCGCCACGAGGGAGGGGTTGAGCTGTGGGCAGAGTTTTGATACTTGCGGAAGTAAAGGAGAGAAAAGTAGTCAGCTGTTGTCTCAGCAGAGGAGAGCAGGAGGAGGAAAGAAACAGTTTATGGAATGAGTTTCTTCACGTTGAAAGGAAGACTCAGAGGAGGAGGAGAGAAAAATCAGGGTTACTTTTGTCTAAACTGCGGAGAGAAGGAAGGAAAAGAGATTCATTTTGTTATGGAAGAAGCTCATTCAGGCTGAGCGAGATGCTTGTTACGTTGCGGTAAACTTTGATCTGTGATATCTGGCTGACAACGCAGAGGAAGAAGGTCTAACAGGTAAACTCTATCCAGAATCTAAAACAGGCTTTTCTATGGGCTGTTACTGGGAAAAGACCAGCAGCCACCAGACAAATGCTGCTAAATGTTTATCTGTGGTTTTTAAGTTGGTGTATTCTCAGCGGTATGGCCAAAAAAGTCATGATGGAATTTAAGCATGGACAATAGTAGTATATAATATTTAATAATGGTATATACTGCGGTGTGCTTGTTTTTCTTAAAAGTTCAATAAAAATGCCCCTGAAGGTGTATGAAACTCTTAAGATACATACCTTAATTTCAGTGTTTTGATCATTTCTTTCAAGTAATCTGACATTTCCCTCTAAATCTCTGTCTCCTCTCTGATCTCTGTAACTCAACTCAACAGTGATCAACCTCTACCAGTTCATGAGGTTTTTCCATCTGCTGTTCTCAACACCTGGTATCAGGTAGGTCTTTCCTGGGAGAAATCCTCTGGAGACAGGAAGTGATGAGTTTTACATTTCAACAGAAGAAGAACTGGATAGTTAGCATGAGCAGTGATAGCCACCATGGCTGAACAGACAAATAAAAGAGTGCCACCTAGAGAAACTCAAACTCCATCAGCAGAAACACCACAGCAATCGTTTGCGGTGCTTTTGGTCTCCATTTCTGAATATAGCACTGAAGACGTGGATGTCCGAGGCAGCTGGCACAGGCTGATACCTGTGTTCGATTGTGGTGGAATATAAACGGCCGTGATGATGACCGAGGTAAACTCACGAAGTAGGTAGAAAGGACAACACATAATCATCAGATGTTCCAGGTGAGGCGAGCAGAAATGCGAAAGAGTTGTAATATTCCTGACATCACACCAGTTGTTATTGGTCATAAAACATACTCCTCCACCCTTGGATTTAGCGAATTCCTCTCTTCGGTCCATACCGAAAACAGAGAAGGACTCCGCTGGTTGAATCATATGATCCGGCACCAAGGGTGTGAGCCGTGTCTCGGTCAAACAAAGGATATTACAGTCTCTAATGTCTCGTTGGCATCTGATCTTTGCCTTGATGTTGCCCAACTTGTTCTCCAGTGACTGGACGTTGGCGGGCAGGATACTGGGCAAGGGTGGACAATGTGCTCTAGCTCTCAGCCTGTTTCGAGCCCCGGATCGTTTGCCCCAATGTTTCTTTCGTTGTTTCCTCAGAGTAGCGCTTCCATTGTCCTGGTTGCTCCGGATCTCCTTCGGCCATGATCAGTCAGTGGTTAAAAGGTCGGTAAACAGATGAGTGAACTTCAAATTTATATCCAAAAGTGCTCTATGAGTGTATGTAGTGAGTGCTGAAGAAATAGGTGCAAAAGGATCGAGTAAATCTAACCAAAAAACTAAATAAAAGCATCTTGAAAGGGGCAACTATGTGAGACTGCTGATCATTGACTACAGTTCAGCTTTCAATACCATAGTCCCCTCCAGGCTGGCCACCAAGCTCAGAGACCTTGGACTGAACACCTCCCTCTGCGACTGCTGGACCTTTTGACTGGCACACCCCATGTGGTCTGCCTTAACACTGGAGCCCCCTAAGGATGCGTCCTGAGCCCCCTGCTGTACTCCCTCTACATGCATGACTGCGTCACCGCTCACTGCTCCAACACCATTGTGAAGTTTGCTGATGACACGGTGGTGGTAGGCCTGATCACTACCAATGGTGAGAAGGCCTACCTGGACGAGGTGGAGGACCTGTCACTGTGGTACCAGGCAAATAGACTTGCCCTGAATGTCTGCAAGACCAAAGAGCTGGTTGTATCTGGGTGTGCACATCTCAGAGGACCTGACATGAACATTACACACTGCCACCCTGGTCGAGAAGGCGAGGCAACGCCTTTACCACCTCAGACAGCTGAGGAAGTTCAAGCTCTCCCCCCAGATCCAGAAAACCTTGTATTCTGGGGCCATAGAGAGCATCCTGCCGGGAGCATTACTGCCTGGTACGGCAACTGCTCCTCTCAGGACCGCAAAGCCTTGCAGAGGGTGGTACTGTCAGCTGAGCGGACCACCGGGACAACACTCCCCACCCTGCAGGACATATACGCCAGGCGGTGCAGGACCAGGGCCAACAGGATCATTAAGGACATTACCCATCCCAACAATGGACTGTTTAGACTGCTGAGGTCAGGCAAGCGCCTCTGCAGTCACATGGCCAAGACAGAGAGGCTCAGGAGGAGCTTCTATCCTCAGGCCATTAGAACACTAAACTCAGACATCCAACCAATAATGACTCTTGTACTGTTTGCATAACTTGCAAATTTTTTTTGCACTCTGGTTTTTTACATTGCATGTTAATTTTTTTTTTTTTATTTCTTGTAATTTTCTTCTTGTATACCTCCTAGTTTTAGCCCCCTTTCCTTTAGACTTAAGCATAGTGACAGAGTATACCACCGCGCATTTCACTGCACTTTTGTATCACTATAACTGTGTATGTGACGAATAAACCTTTGAACCTTGATGACCACAGATGCTGCGACGACTATTGGGACATTTCCGTTTACAGGTGAAGTGATGAGGCTCTATCAGTAAAAGCCATATAGTCAAAATCCATACCGTACAGCAAATTTATACCAGTCAATGTTCCCTCTAATCAGTGGTGTCTAGTCCTGTGCCATCGAGGAGTCTGCATGTTTTCATTCCAACCAATCACTATAGCGGCTGAATTCATTGATTAACACTCTACTTCAGCCACAGAAGAGGAACTAATCAGTGAAATGAGCTGCTGTAGTATTTTGTTGGCATGAAAACCTGCAGACTTGGCACAGAACTGGCCATCAGTCTTAGAGGGGACATAGATACTGGTGTACCTTTCATACTGTTAATATATCTCACCCCTTCAGGTAACCAGCCATCATTAGGAGTCTTAATCTAAACATCTAGTTGGACGCTAAAATAGTAAATTAGGCTGGTAAATGAATGTACAGTTCACAAACCATCATGTGGAGTCCTATTCTATCCTAAACATCGAGTTGGCTGGTAAAATAGTGACTAACTGGTGATCTGTGGGATGAACTAGTTAGTGTGGTCTGTGGATGAGAAAAAAGCGAGTTTCATGCCCTTACTACAGCTGGCGTACTCTATAGATAGAGCGAAATGGTTGATGTTCTAGATGTAGAACTGGACCTGATTGAGAATTGTTCTCCTTGCAGTACACAAACCTGACCTCCCTGTATTTACACTTCACATTTTGGCAAGGCATATAATGGTAAGGAGTAGGATGGAAAAGCATGGAATAAGTTCTTATCCTTGTTCAGTTTTTGAAGGCCAATACCGATATTTTAAGCCATGAGATATATTACTGATATTTCATGCCAAAAAATCAGGTGGAATTAGTGTTTCCCTGGGAAATTGTATTCTTGTCAGGGTGGAAAATCCTCTGAAACTGCATTTAGAGCATCATGGGACACTAAAACTATCCATTGAAACCCAGACTGATGAAATTCTTTTAGGTTTAGCAGCTCTTTCGGGTTAGTCTGGACAGTTTGAAGAACATAATTATTTTACTGCACTTTTGCCATTGTCTTTCAACGTCTTGACTGTTTTGAACTTCAGTGGACATTTCTGTGTTTCTGTAATCCCAACATGTCAGTAATCTATGATTACTATTATTGTGGAAACTAGAATCAGGATACACTATCACATACCGTTAATTGTGCAGATAATGAACCCTATATGTAGTAGATGGTATTGAGAAGTGTGTGTAAATGGAAACTGCTGCCAGTGTTCTCCATCATCACTCTCTGTTGGACCACATGCAAAATGCACACAGCTAGATCTGATCTGCACTGCTGACTACATGTTAGGACCGTTGACTTACTTCATTTTAAACTGCCCCAGACCTCCAATTCACTCATTAAATAAGCTTTGTCATTAAGTACACAATTGTAATTACTAATGAAACTCTGTCCCATTCTTCTTTTTCTCTTTCTCCCTTTCTCTCTCTGCCCCAGTACAATTTAATTTGGTTTTATTGGCATGAAATACAGTGTAGTAGATATCCCCAAAGTTTTTGTAATGGTAATTAATTATCTCTCTACTTCCCTCTCCCTTGAAGTCATTGAAGACAGTTGTATTTTCTTTCACCATTAAAGGTCCCATATTATAGGAATTCAAATTTCCCTCTACATACATAAATGAACAAAGATGTTTCATGAAGACTTTGTTAGTATCTGATCTTATGTGAGTGGTTACATTTAAAGTTATTACATTCTCATAAATCCATCCTTTTTTCCCAGTCAGTTTCAGACCAACTCGAGTAAACGCATCACAACTGGATCTGGTCCTGATTGGCCCCCTCACTAAATACTTCCTGAAATCCTCCACTCAGCAGGTTGACCTCATTTGAGTTAGAGGAGCTAGTGTTGTCGGCCAGTCAGGTTCCAGGATTATGACGACTTGGTCATCACATTCACTCAGAATCAGAATCAGAATGGGGTTTATTGCCAAGTAAGTTTACACATACAAGGAATTTGCCTTGATCTGATGGTGCAACATTTAACAGAAGAAAAACAAGTCAAAAATATAAATCTAAAAAAAAAAAACAAAACAAATTCACATAATAAATAATAAACTCAATTCAACTTTTAACTAAACTACTGTACATTTATTTGAAAAACATGAAGAACTTTTTACTTATCATGAGCCACAGCACATTTGAAAACAAAACCTTTAATGTCTGTCTTGTTTGAAGTTGTGACAGGTGAATACATATGTACAGTGTAACAGACTAGGTTTCTGTTATTTCTTCATAGTTACCTCAGGCAGTAGGAAGTGCTGCAATCACCAACTCTCTGTTGTTTCCCAGTTAAAGATTAACAGAGTAAAGTTTACCTTCATTCCTGACCCCTGAGTGCCTCCAGGAAGTTGCTGGGTTAAACCTTTAAATTCACCCACACTAAAGCAGACCTGCATGTCCTGGTGTCGTAACAAGGTGGTACTGCAAGGTACTTCGGATCAACACCTCCACCAAGTGGCAGATGTTATTTTGCCGCTGAAAACTCCAGTATGGTTTAGCTGGCAGGATGGCCTGGTGGGCTACAGAGATGATCACATACCTGGAAGGTCACAGGTTCGATCCCAGCAACAGCTCCGGCCTCCTGGAGTTCAGTGCATTGGTGGATTTCTGCTGCAACATGTGAAGAGTTTAAATCCAACATGACTCTTGATTGCTGGCATGAAAGTAAAACACATAATGGCTTACTAAAAGAGAGAAAGGAAGATGAAGAATGAAACTTTGTTGATCCCTGTGGGGAAATTAGATTGTTGCAAACAATTCAGCAGGGAAATAGAAAGCAATAGAATATGACGAATATGGGGACTGAATTTCAGCACATTAAGTAGACTGTCAGGGAGGGAAGTATCAGGAAAGAGTATGGATTAACTAACGTTTGAATGAATTACTATGGGTTGATATTAAAGTCATCTTAATGAGGGGATGAGGGGATATTGCAGTAATGGCCCGACCCAACACACACAAATGCAAATCTAATGCTGGTAAAAGTGAGTGTTAATTACCTTTAAAAATGAGCCAAAACATAGAGATTGGAGCCTATTTGGGGGGCTTTCTCAATCAAATACTGTAAAGCTGTGCTCAGAAAGGGCGTTCAAATCCATTTTTACATATTTGATTGAAGTAGCAAGTCAGTAAAAAGACACATGGAATCCAATGTTTTCAGATCAGATTCAAACCACCTTTGTACGTGGTTTGAAATGCGATTCAAATCACATCTCTGAAAATCCTACTCCATTTGACCCCTCAGATCAGATTTCATGTGTTTTTTTTTTTGTTTTTTTTTGTCATGGTCACTCTCCATGCGACACGTTTGACGTCAAACGTTGCAACTAGAAGAGCAGAAAACCACAGTCATGGAGGAGAGGCGGTGAGAGTAGAGGAGCCTGAACGGACAAAGAGGTTTCATGACGTCCTACTATCTTGTTGCTGTGCCATTGGACAGGAAATGCGCCCTCAGCAAATGATTAAACTGTCTGAAAAGTCCAATAGCGTCACTTGTAAATTACCATGTGAACAGTCAGCCTGAAAGACCAAATCAGCAATACTCTCTGAAAAGAGCGAAATGACTACAGGCTACTGTTACATGACTTCTGATTGGTGGAGCCGACTACAGGCAAGTGTGACATTTCTTACTGTAGTAGTTATGAGTTAGTAGTTATGGCTTCAGGCTGTGCTGTAGGACCAAGTGGGCTACACATTTTGTGTCCTGAGTAGTTAAAAACCCATATCTAGAAGAGATGTTGACCACATCACTGTATTGCTGAGGACAGTCATAAAGATGTGCACAGAACAACAAGAACAGATTTCCCATTTGACTGCAGCAATTATTTGGTGGATTGACCCTTTAGCCTCAGGAACTTTCTCTTTCCCTGTATTCATTCAGCAGTGGAGCTCCACGACAGTAACAACGCTGCCACCATGCAGAAGGAACATGGGGCATTACTAACAGTTGAGTTTAGTCAGTTACTAAAATACAAAAGTGCAGTCCTGGTAAAATCCACCTTGAAACACCTTGGTGATGTATGTTGTATTCCTGGTTCATTTAGTTGTCTGGTGTTTTGTTCTTCCAATCGTAGACAACGTGACATCATGTAGAGATATTTCCAGTCTGATATCAGAAAATGTTTCATGGATCTAAAACATCAACGGTAACCGTCAGGTTTTGGTGTCAGCCAATCAGAATCAAAGAGCAAGGGCTTCTTTCTAGACCGACGATCAACAATCATACAGGGAGAAATCCATTGGAGGAGAGGAGAGAGACCAATTTCTCCGACAGTAGCCGAGATAGACCAGAATGCAATGCAGCCACAAGACATGTTGAGTTTTAGTAAGGGGGAGGTGCTGCGATCATAGACACGTCCCAGTGTTATATGGCTAGCAAGCTATATTAACAGCATATGCCCATACACCCACTTTTGATCAAAAGCAATAAGTTCATGTCCCTTCTCTGGGGGTGGTTGAAAGGCATTCTGGGAAACGTAGGAAATCACTAGCTGAAGTTGAAGTAGACGAGGCAGGTTGAGAGAACGTGGGTTCATCAAAAAGTAAATTACAACCCTTCATCACTAAATAATTCCTGATGCATTGAGCATCTCAGACTGATATCAACAGTGGAAGAGGATCCAAGGGGTAGTTATACTTTCATGTGTTTATTATGATGACTTATCCAAGGAACCAGAAATTTTAGCACTAGAACCAGAACTGGGACCAAAATGGACCTAAATTGCCATTGCCTTTATTGCCATGGGACCAGGCCTGGTGAAAACTGTTTCCAGTGCAGGGTGATGAAATGAATGGAATAACTCTGCTTTGTACATGGAGACATAAAGAATAAGTAGACACCAAACAACACATAATGGATACAAGACTGGGCCGGCAACACAATGTAACGTAAAAATAGGAAACTGTGCAAGATGAGCATCAAATAATATATCCGTACACTGAACATGGAACGTGTCCAGGAACCTTTACCATTTTAGTCGCTGTTGCCTTGGTTACCGCACGTGTCATGTTCCTCCCTGCTGTTTCCATGGTAACTAATTGTTTTCCCTCTCTTCCTCTTCCAGTGTCCTCCAGGCTCCACTACCACTACCTGTAGACAAGGTAAGTACAGAGGTGTGTGTATGTGTGTGTGTGTGTGTGTGTGTGTGGTTGGTTGTCTTTTGTTGTGGTCTGATCTGCACGACATTCTGTGTGTGTTTTATTTTGTTGCCCCATCCTAAGTAGTTGTGTCCCAGGTTTACCGGCATGCATGTGCCTCAGAGACAGAGCTGGGTTATTTTGTGTGTGTGTGTTGGGGGTTGGTTAGTTTGCAGACACACACGCACACAGAGCAGTGTAGTCAGCTGATTGGGGAATGTAGGGAATGCTGCCACTACGCTCCTCAACAGCTTTCCTGTGGACCAGGGGAAGGTTTTTCCCGCATTCATTTTGATGAGATTATTGGATTTGTGTTTTAATCAGTTTAATTTCTTTTTCTCACAGTGAGGAGAATAACACTGAGCCTGTCAGTTTCCTGTCATTTGTCTTGAAACTGCTCTCTGATTGGTCGAGTGGATGTGATGATCACTTTAGTTCCAAATCTAGATGCTCTTTGGCTGGCTGGCCAATCAGTGGACACACAAACAAACCATGCTATACCAAACAGAAACCATTCCACACCATGCCATAGGGAACAACACCATGCCATGCCATAGGGAACAACACCATGCCATGCCATGGGGAACCACACCACACCATGCCATGGGGAACCACACCATGCCATAGGGAACCACACCACACCATGCCATAGGAAACCACTCCATGCCATAGGAAACCACACCATGCCATAGGGAACCATACCACATCATGCTAGCTCCCTCCTCACCACCCCACCCTGCTTCCCTCCCTCTCTCTAACAGGGGGATCTTCACCTCAGTATAACTTGGCTGAGGAATGTTGTGTGTGTGTGTGTAGGGCAGAGCAGAGTAGCTGTGATTAGATTTGAACCACTTCTCTGATGTAATTGCGTGTGCTAAAGCAAGACGACTGCGCCTCCCAGGCCACACACAGACACACACACTATCCATGTGGAGGATTATATACTGTGGTCTGTCTGCTTTATTAGACAGTGGAGGGGCAGGAAAGATGAGAGAGGAAGATATGAGCAGGATTCAAACCTACAACCCTGAGTCAACCAGCCATTCAGCCCAGTCAGTCAGTCAGTGAGCCAATCAATCATCCAGCCAGCCAATTATTTACACACACACACACGCACACACACACACCTTATTTCTGAGAACCTGCATGTGAGCAGAGATTGTGTGTGTGTTTTATATACAATACATGCTTGTTAACATTTGTACTGCTTCCATTGTTTGTCCATCTTGCTTCCAACCATAAGGCTGTATGAACTCTAACGTGTGTGTTTGTGTGTGTGTGTTTTCAGGTTGCAGCCAACACTCCCAGTATGTATTCTCAGGAACTGTTCCAGCTCTCCCAGTATCTACAGGTAATAGATTGTCACCTAGTGGCCACTCGTTGCAATTGCATACCAAAACTATTAAGGCTGAATGCATTGAAAGCGTCAGATGAACCGGTTGTTACTTCAATATACACTAGAGATATCGAGCAGCACATCAACCCACCTTAACATGTAATCTTCCAGCTTGGTTTCATTTTTGTGGCGTCACCAGAGAACCAGTAGCTGCTCATCATGAGGTTTTTAATCAGGATGTTCTTGTCGAGAAGTATGCTCTGTAATGACAAAAATACCAACAGCAAGAGTGACAAGACTCCCTGAGCAGAATGAGACCTGAAACCACTTCTTGAGCTTTATTTCTCCAGGGAAGGTTTGCTGCACTCTCTTTCAGCGCTGTCCTGCTTCACGTTCATACAACTAAACATAACAACATAAGGACATCATAAATGTCTTGAACCAGGGTGTTCTTGTCAGGAAATAGGCTACATGAAGCCAAGACATGTATGAAGAGAAGCAAATTAATTGCGACGTTTTCTGTGTTGAACTGCAGTGTGTTGAAATGATCATGTAGTGCGTTGACAGCTTTCATGGTTAATATGAATAGTAGGTTTGTCAGTGCACCAAGCACTGTTGGGAGGAGGTTCACTTTGGTTATCTCTCTCTCTCTTTCTCTCTCTCTCTCTCTCTCTCTCTCTCTCTCTCTCTCTCTCTCTCTCTCTCTAGGAGGCCTTACACAGAGAGCAGATGCTGGAGCAGAAGCTAGCCACTCTGCAGCGTCTGTTAGCCACGACACAGGAGGCATCAGAGAGCAGCTGGCAGGTAGTATAGACTACTACACTGCCATACTGACACCCTAACCCTTCGTATGGACCCTAAAGCCTCAGGAAACACTATCAATCCAACACTACTATAAACTCTTCTAACATAGTATGATAGCAGCCTAAAGTGAGTGTGTGTGTTTGTGTTCACCAGGCTCTGATTGATGAGGACCGTCTGCTGTCCAGACTGGAGGTGATGGGCAGCCAGCTACAGTCTTACTCGAAGGTAACACACAGACATAAAACCATCAGAATGTGTCATGTTGGAAATTACAGTTACAATTACCAACCAAGAACCACTGAGCAAAACTCTCCTCCCTCCTCCTCCTCCTCCAGTCCCAAACTGAGGAGGGGATGCGTAAGGAGCTGCTGGCTCTGCAGGAGGACAAACACAACTATGAGACAACGGCCAAGGAGTCTCTGAGGAGAGTCCTGCAGGAGAAGATCGAGGTGGTCAGGAAGCTGTCAGAGGTTGAGGTAGGGACACACACTAGGGTTCCCATGGTCCTTGAAAATCCTTGAAAATATGTGGATTTCAGAAAAATAAAATAAGACCTTAAAAGTTTTGAAAATGAATGTGTGACCTTGAAAATCTTTTGATTTGATTAATTAAAATATAGCACCCAAATTCATCAATCTGCCCCATCTGCCCTAGCATCAAGCATGACTTCATCCTCAGGAGAACCCTGTATGGATATTTTGCTTGAAAATGAAGGATTTCACAAGGAGTAAAACATGACCCCCCTATCATGCTTAATTTTGACCAATGTCATGTCTTACCCCAAAACATGCCAATTTTGAGTCCTTGAACCAAACGAGACCTGAAAAGCTTTGAATGGCCTGAATAAACTTCAGAACTTCGTGAAACGCAATCACATCGGTGGGGAAACAAAGGAAGTGGGGAAATCGGCTGATGACAACTTTTCTTCCAACCTCTTGAGCACATTAGCCGAGGTTCCCCTGATCATTCAGCTCTACAGGAAATCAATGCACCTCTGTTGACCTGTTTATCGTGTTGCTCTAAGTGTGAATGTGGTGTCTGAAACACACGCACACACGCTGTACCATGTTGTATCAGTACTGGTCCTATTACAGTGCCGTATCAGTAGTATGGTTTTCCATTGGGATAATGAGCAGGTTTGGTTCCATTTGAGTGTTCACAAACCAAAATGTAACCAGGGTACCCACAGGTCCTTAAAGAGTCCTTAGATTAAATGATCTAAAGGCCCTAAAAAGTATTACAATTATTTTTTTCCTCCAGGTTTCTTAGAGCTGCATGTCCACTCTTCCAGAAAAGAGTTAGTAGTACAACATGCATCCTATCTGCTTTACACAGTTGGACATCATGTTCCTTAACAATTAATTTCCTTGTCTGCCTATTTATAGTGTCACAACTTTCATTAGCGATGATCGGTCAGAAATAGGCTGATTTTGTGAGCTTTGTTTCTTTATTTGGGTTTTTAACCCCATAGATGATAGATTCATACCCATAGCAGTGAGGGTTGCTAGTAACGCTCAAAGATAGGTCAAAGGGAGCGTTGCATCATTGTTTGCTACATAACTATCTAATTGGTGTTAGCTGGATAGCCCGAAGCTACATGGGTGATGCTCTGCTTGCTGTTGAGGAAAGGAGGACGAGGCTCCATGACGTCATCATCTCCTCCCACAGTTCCACCTAGATAGTGGCTGTTTCAAGGACATAAGTCTGGTCTAGCTGTGACTAAAGTTGAGACATGTTCAGCTCGGAGCCCAGGGCAGCGCCACAAAATGCACCTCCAGCTACATAGTTTAGAGGAGACACACACTTGCTGCAACCAAACTGTTAAAATCACTGAGAAAAAGACGCTCACAAAAAAATATTAAATTTGTCTTTCTAAAACCTACAGATACCCTGCTAACTAGCAGCCTTTCCAAGTAAGCCAGAACCACTGGTTATTTTGCCAACACACTTAATCATAACCATACTGAACCGAACCGGGAATAAAACACTGGAAAACCAGACTGTCCAGTGGCATGGTACACACATGTGGCACATAAAACCATACATGGTAAACTTGTGGTATGAATTGTGATTTTGTGTCCTGCAGCGTTCCCTCAGCAACACTGAGGACGAGTGCACCCATCTGAAGGAGATGTCGGAGAGGAGTAAGGAGGAGTTGAGGGAGCTCGCCAACAAGTACAACGCCGCCGTCAACGAGATTAAAGAGCTCACCGACAAAATCAAGGTACCAGGAAACAGCCAGAAGATGGCGATGAGACTAACTAGACTAGACCCAACTCACTAGACCTGACTGACTAGACCGACTAAATCAGACTGACTAGACCAGACTGACTAGACCCAACTAACTATACCTGACTGACTAGACCGACTAGACTAACTACACCCGACTAACTACACCAGACTAATACCCCTTTCACACACAAATCCCGGGATCTACACAGGTTATTGAACATGGGTC